>CAUDMG010001799.1:5656042-5808542 GCA_958450375.1 Homarus gammarus
TGGTTAGTAATGTTTATAGCGCAGGTAAATAGTGGCTATTAATGGTTATCACGCAGCTAAATAGTGGTTATCAGTGGTTATGGTGTAGATAGATTGTGGTTGGCTATCAATGGTTATAACGCAGCTAAATAGTGGTTATCAATGGTTATAGTGTCGATAGATTGTGGTTGGTTATCAGTGTCACAGCGTCGATAGATTGTGGTTGATAATGAACATACCGATAATAAGCCTGCCTATATTTATTTGTTTTACCAAGTTAAGACTACTGGTGTTTATATGTCTGTAAATAAGAATTATTTTTGAGATGCTTGTCAGGTAAATAACCAATTAGTGTAAGCTTGACTACTAACTACCTGAGCACGACTTAGTTTATAATACAGTACAATATCGCTAGAATTTTGTTTCTCTCGTATGAATGTTTTATCGTATTACCTAAAACAAAGTAGAACGGCTCATGAGACAACTTCATTAAAACTTTACACTCGTATAACTTAACAGACTTAACTTGGCCTAGAGTTCTTGTAAGTAGCATACTATATATATATTTACTGTATATATATATATATCTATATTTATATATAATTTGTATCTCTCTTTGTGTGTGTGTGTGTGTGTGTGTATTTCATTAGTATAGCTCTAGTGTATATATTTATGTACGTATCATCAATCATTAATGTATATATATAAATCATTGTATTAATTAACCCAGCCAGTACCATAAAGCAACATCTAAGAACAAAGGGGATCAGGTCAGTTTATTAGCCGCACCTGTACAGCGGTCAGGTGCATGAGCTGATTAGGTGAGGGTGGACGTGTAATCCTTATCAATAAATATCCAAATATATAAGTCGTGTGGGGGAGTATAGTGCTGTACTGTCTCTCTTGGGTGATGGGGGAAGATAATGCTATTCCCGCGTCTGTAACTCGCTGTCTTTCGCTAAACTTTTGTCTTTGAAGGAGTTGGGGAGGGGAGGGGAGGGGGCGGATTTAAGGAGGAAGTGTGTGTAGGGTAAGGGTCTCTCTCTCTCTCTCTCTCTCTCTCTCTCTCTCTCTCTCTCTCTCTCTCTCTCTCTCTCTCTCTTGTCATCACTAGTAGAGCCGCGAATTGGTCAAGCTTACCTCAGCACCTCTCACACTGATGGCCGTGTGAAAAGTGCGATAGTTCCTCCAGTGTGACAGATGTTGTGCCACACACACACACACACACAGCTGCAGGCTTAAGGAACACCTGTATATTTAATCATTTCCTTCATTTTCACAAACAAAATAATCTATTTGTCTGTCTGTGTCTGTCTGTGTCTGTCATTCCTCCAGATAGCTCCCGTCTGTTTCTCCGTCTACACAAGAGAAATTCCCAAATATTTGGAATGCTGGACCACCTCACCACCCAACAATATTTCTCAGTCAGACTCACTTCTCTAACACGTCACCATCACTTTCCTTCCTTACTCTTACTAGCTTTCAACTCTCTCTCTCTTCTTACACACACACACACACACACACACACACACACACACGTACATTTCTTGTTCATAAATCCTTTTCTTCCTAAAAATCCTTTATATGTTCTTAGTTTCATCAGTACTTGAGAATCTTCCATTTTATTTCTTGTTTTATTTCTTAAATTATATCTCCCACGTATCCTCTTCCTCTCCCTCTCCTCTCACCCTCTTCTCCCTCTCACGTATCCTCTTACAACATCTTGGATTCTTCTTGATGAACAAAATCTTCTAAAAGATCTTGAAAAAAAAAATCTGTCATTACATTTTAGAATCATCATCTGTTTTAATTTTTCTGTCATCCTTCTCAACTACATACCTCTCTCTCTCTCTCTCTCTCTCTCTCCCCACTCGTGTTGTTCCTCCTCACAACATCCCCTTTACTCTGTACTTAACTGGCTGCTTTAGTTGTGTGGGTTTTTTTATGCCAGAGTTTGTAATTAATCGTCTTTCAACTCATTATACTTAATTATTTTGTCTTTGTTGTGTTTGTTGTGAGTGAATTTATTCCTTTGATGTGAACACTCTTACTGATGATGTGTTTTTGTTTCACTGTCAGTTGAATCACTTCTTGTTGCACTCTCAGTTTAATTGTGTGATGTTGCAGTATCAATTGACTCGTCTTTAATGTTTCACTCTCTGGGGGAATCACCTCGTGTTGTAATATCCGTGGCATCAACTCACGTTACGCTATCAATTGCAGCGCCTCATTTTGCTCTGTGATTGCTCGTGTGGCAGTCATTCCCAGGGTCATGGTCCACACTCCCCTCTTCATCCGCACCCTCAACAATAACTATAAATTGCCCAACTTCTCGTTCACTGCTCCTTATTTTTATTCAAAAGTTAAATGCCGCTTGACGCGACTCAGGCGTGTCTAAAAACAGTAGTATAGTTGAACAGTGTATACAGTGTAGAACGGCTAGATGCAGTGTAATTAAGAGTGGAGGCTATGAAGATCACCACAATACACCGGGGTGCAACACAGCACAGCACCTCACAGGACGGTACAGCACAGCACCTCACAGGATGGTACAGCACAGCACCTCACAGGATGGTACAGCACAGCACCTCACAGGATGGTACAGCACAGCACCTCACAGGACGGTACAGTACAGCAACTCACAGGACGGTACAGCACAGCACCTCACAGGACGGTACAGCACAGCACCTCACAGGACGGTACAGCACAGCACCTCACAGGACTGAACAGCACAGCACCTCACAGGATGGTACAGCACCTCACAGGATGGTACAGCACAGCACCTCACAGGACGGTACAGTACAGCAACTCACAGGACGGTACAGCACAGCACCTCACAGGACGGTACAGCACAGCACCTCACAGGACGGTACAGCACAGCACCTCACAGGATGGTACAGCACAGCACCTCACAGGATGGTACAGCACAGCACCTCACAGGATGGTACAGCACAGCAACTCACAGGACGGTACAGCACAGCAACTCACAGGACGGTACAGCACAGCACCTCACAGGACTGAACAACACAGTAGAGGAAGTCGTGTACTTCTGACCGTAGTTTACCATCACATTGTGTCCACCAGGTAACAGCGCCCTCAGGTGAACAATAATAACCTCTACCCTAAACACAACACCTGTCTCTCTGCATCACAAGGAACTCTACATTCATGGGATAGTTTCCTCCCCGAGACAGAGAGAGAGAGAGAAGGGGGGGGGGGGGGGAGACCCTACACACACAGGCGCCCCTCACCTGTAAGAAGTACCCTTCACCTATGCCTCAGCTGTCAGGTGCCCCCCCCCCCTCCCTGAGTACATTTCATCCAGGTGAAGTGCCCTTAGACCCTACACCCCAACCCTTAACCCCAATAAGTTTCTCTTGCTCCTTTCTGCCCGTATTAAGGGCTGCTTACCGCCCAGTCCTAACCACTGAGGCGCTGAACGGTTCTTGTCCCCGTATACCACCATCCTTCCTTTTGGTCCAGCATCCCAGATCAAATAAAAAGAGTCCAGTTGTCCAGACCCAGTAGCTCCCAACGTACCCATTGAAGTGCCTCTCACCCTAGTACCTCGCGGCTCAGCTCCCTGGTACCCTACTCTTGTGGCCTCAACGTACCCCACTGAAGTGTCCTTCGCCCTGACGCCCCTGTGAGCACTGTTTAAGGTACGGAGGGGCGGTGGTGATGTGGTGGTGGTCGGTCAGCTGATGGCCACACCTCAGTATTGTAATGATGGCAGGTGAGGGGGGGGGGCCTCCATCCTCTTACCTGTAGCAAAAACTGGCCACCTGGTGTTGCTACTGACCAGGTGCTGTTGTTGTGGTAATGATCGTGGTGGTCCTTAAGCTGATGTTAATCTCTCATGGTGCCGCTGACGCTTACCCTGCTGATGCTGATCCAGATGCTGTGCTGCTGTAGTTTGTTTATGCTGCCAACTTCTACCAACTGCTGCGGTTCACGACACACAAACGGGAGTATTTGCTGCCTGCCGCTGATAGTGTTGAGTGGTGCTGTTTGTACACATAGGTGCTGTGCGTCTCGGGTGTTCAAGGCTGATGAGGAGAGTTGGGGGATTTGGTTCTTGAAGGTCATGAGCTCAGTAGGTAAGACGCCGAGACAGGAAGGTGAGAAAGATGATGGGACAAGGAGCTGAGGAAGATACTGGGACAAGAAACTGAGGAAAATACTGGGACAAGAGACTGAGGAAGATACTAGAACAAAGAGCTGAGGAAAATACTGGGACAAGGAACTGAGGAAGATGCTGGGACAAGGAACTGAGGAAGATACTGGGACAAGGAACTGAAGAAAATACTGGAACAAGTAACTGAGGAAGATACTGGGAGATGAAACTCAAGATGACGCTGAGAGATATATTTCTATAAAATACTGAGAGACAGGAAATTGAGTAAGATGTGGGACAGGAAACAGTTCGTTCGTCTCCATCAAGAACGGGATATATCTGGTGTACGTCATATGCATTTATTCAGGGAGAAGAATTATATTGTATAGTGGGGGCGGGGGGAGAGTTGAATATACAGGGTGTTCATAAATGATTTACCCTGATTAAAGCATGTTTTTAGGGTAATCATTTATAGACACCCTGTATTATGGTATGTGTATGTTGTGTGTTAATCTTTGTGTGTATTTTGTGTAGGTTTTGTGTGTTATTGTGTATACCGTCTGTCCTTAACTCCCCCTCCCCCCCCCCCCACCGTAACGATGTAGACACGACTCAAAAGAAAAGTTAGATATAAAGAACACTGTAATCGGAACAGGAACATACATACATACATACATGCATACATACATACATACATACATACATACATGTCTCGGTCATTACTCGCAAGAAGAATACAAAAATACACAATCTAGGTATGTTGTCCAGAGCTCTTCTTTCCTCCCTCCCTCCCTCCCACCCACTTCCCAATTTTTGTCCCCTCGGCGACCTGCAGTAGTGAATGGCAGAATGTCCTGCCAACACACTATAAAAATAATCTCGTCAGGTTCATTCACTGTGTGCGTGCGTGCGTGTGCGTGTGTGTGTGTGTGTGTGTGTGTGTGTGTGTGTGTGTGTGTGTGCGTGCGTGCTTGTGCGTGTGTAATTCGTTGACTTAGAGTTTTAATGACGGTGGAGTCGATATATTCCTTCACCATCTTGGGATTGAACGGAAGGAGGGAAGGATGAGTTTGGTGGATGAGGAGGATGAGGATGTGTGTGTGTGTGTGTGTGTGTGTGTGTGTGTGTAAAAAACATTGTGAACGAAAACAATAAATACAAGTTGTGTTAGTGAGTCCAATATACCGAGGATAATTACGAAAAAATGTTGGAAAATCTCTCAGCGAACTGGAAAATGTCGTGGCAGTATACAACCTGAGCCAACCTACTGTACAAGTATTCTCTCATCTATACTCAATATATTTGGGCTTAATTCTGCTTTCATATTTGTTTCGGAAGGTTGTAAGGCGTACGTAGTTACCCACGGACAGACGGACGGACAAGTATAAATCAATAAGCCCCCAGGCTACACACACACACAGGGGGGGAGGGGGAGGCATAAATAGAGATAAACGAGAGAGATTGCCGCCACTCGTCCAGGCGGCCTCCAGGTCAGGGGGAAGTCAAAACATGCATGACAGATCGCTTACCAGCCTGGGAAAAACAACATTTGTACGGCACGTCTTTTGAATTTCAATATGAAGGACGATATGCGTATGTTATATTTTGGGTGGGGGGAATTCCAGGAAGAACGAGAACGTATACCACGCCTTACGAATCCCAGGATGAAGTAGAACACATGCATAGTAGGTCTTTACGAAATCTTGGATGAACCAGAGCATTTGTCACGTCTTTTTGAATCCCAGGATGAAATTGTATATATATATATATATATATATATATATATATATATATATATATATATATATATATATATATATATATATATATATATATATATATATATATATATATATACCGCTCCTTACGAACCCCAGGATGAGCCTAAACGTCTTGAGAATCCCTTGTGGAATACGTGTCGAGACCTGGTCGGGAGATCATCAATCCGTGGATGTATTACCTGCCGGGTGCCACCGGGAGAGCCTACCTGGCTCTGGCACCCCGGCGCGCCAGCCAGCCAGCCAGGTATTAACCCCGCTATGCTAATTACCTGCCGCCAATTTGTACCTGTCAGTTCCGCTAGTTGGGCAGCGTCATGGTCGGCAGGGCCAGCGTGTCTGTCTGTCTATCTGTCTGTCTGTGTGTGGCTCAAGGAGGAGGAGGGTTGCCATGTGTGTGTGTGTGTGTGTGTGTGTGTTTTCTCTCGTGATGAGGAAAAAATAACAGGATCTCGGTACCACAACACAGACTGTTCAGTAGACACGTTATTGCTTTTATATAAATTAATATATTCTGTAGTCAAGATAACTACGAAATAATTCTTTATTACTTATTGAATAATTCAGAGTATCTTTTGTATTGAAAATAATTTTTGAGCATAAATGTTTTACTTACTGACAATATGACTCCTTTTAATAGTTATATATAAAGAAGGTCTAATCTACAGTACATCTGTCTTAAGAAAAAGTAGGCCTAGTCTACACCTGTCTTAAGAAAAAGGTAGGCCTAGTCTACACCTGTCTTAAGAAAAAGGTAGGCCTAGTCTACACCTGTCTTAAGAAAAAGGTAGGCCTAGTCTACACCTGTCTTAAGAAAAGGTAGGCTTAGTCTACACCTGTCTTAAGAAAAAGGTAGGCCTAGTCTACACCTGTCTTAAGAAAAGGGTAGGCCTTCTCGGGGCCAACAGGAAGTGTGGGAACTTTATTTATAAGCCTTTGATGTTCACAAGTGTAGGAACACACTCCAGGTAGAGCCGAGGTGAAGAGGTGAGTGGGATGGAGGTGAGAGGGAGCGATGGAGGAGGAAAGAGGGAGGAAATGAGTGAGAGGGCGGGAAGTGAGTGAGTGAGTGTGGGATGTGGGTGGGAGGAAAGAGGGATGATGACGAGAGGGAAGGAGGGATGGAGGTGGGTGAGAGGGAGGATATGAGTAAGAGAGAGGGGTGGAGGTATTTGGGAGGGACAGAGGTGAGAGAGATGGAGAAGAGAGAGAGAGAGAGAGAAGGTTGTTTTGGCTTGCATATACTATTGAGGGAAAAGGGTGATGGAAGGATGCTATCAATCGCTCGAACTCCTCTTCCCCTCTCTCGTCCCCGCTCTTCCCCCCTTTCTCTCTCCCCTCTCTCATCCCCTCTGTCCCCTCTCTCATCCCACTTCCCTCACTTCCGGTTTGAGGATACACACAACAACCCGTGGAACAGGTGATGGAAGGGGAGGGTACTCACTCAACATTCCTTTTCCATCTACTTCCTTTCTTCCTTCCTTCTCTTTCATTCTTGTTCCATCTACTTCCATTCCTTACTTCTTCCTGTTCCACCGCCTTCTTCCTCTCGTTCTTCCTATTGCACCTCTTTTCTTCTTTCCTTCTTCCTCCCTCTCTTCCTTCCTCCCTTCCTTTCCTTCCTTTTCCCTCTCTCCCTCCCTTCCTTCGCCTCCATTCTCTCCTTCCGGTTCTTCCTTTCTCCCTTCCTTCTTCTGTTCCATCTCCTTCCTTCCTTCCTTCCTTCCTTATTTGTACCATTTCCTCCATTATTCCACTTTTCTTCACTTCCTTCTTCAGCTTTGTTATAATCCTTCCCCTTTTTGGTTAGGTTAGGTTAGTTTAAGTTAGGTTAGATTAGTTTATGTTAGTTTAAGTTATGTTTGGTTAAGTTAGTTTAGGTTAGGTTAGTTTTGGTTAGGTTTGGTTAAGTTAGTTTTGGTTAGGTTAGTTTAAGTTAGGTTAGATTAGTTCAATTTTGTTTAGTTATTTATTTATTAGAATGACGTTAAGGACTCGCTTGGTTTAAGTAGGGTTGACGGAGCCTCGGGTGTCGTGTGAGGGTTAACGGAGCCTAGGGTCTCGTGTGAGAGTTGACGGAGCCTAGGGTGTCGTGTGAGGGTTGACGGAGCCTAGGGTGTCGTGTGAGGGTTGACGGAGCCTAGTGTGTAGTGTGAGAGTTGACGGAGCCTAGGGTGTCGTATGAGGGTTGACGGAGCCTAAGGTGTCGTGTGAGAGTTGACGGAGCCTAGGGTGTCGTGTGAGGGTTGACGGAGCCTCGGGTGTCGTGTTAGGGTTGACGGAGCCTCGGGTCTCGTGTGAGAGTTGACGGAGCCTAGGGTGTCGTGTGAGGGTTGACGGAGCCTAGGGTGTCGTGTGAGGGTTAACGGAGCCTAGGATGTCGTGTGAGGGTTGACGGAGCCTCGGGTCTCGTGTGAGGGTTGACGGAGCCTAGTGTGTCGTGTGAGGGTTGACGAAGCCTAAGGTGTCGTGTGAGAGTTAATGTAGCCTAAGGTGTCGTGTGAGAGTTGACGGAGCCTAGGGTGTCGTGTGAGGGTTGACGGAGCCTAGGGTGTCGTGTGAGAGTTAACGGAGCCTAGGGTGTCGTGTGAGGGTTGACGGAGCCTAGGGTGTCGTGTGAGGGTTGACGGAGCCTAGGGTGTCGTGTGAGGGTTAACGGAGCCTAGGGTGTCGTGTGAGAGTTGACGGAGCCTAGGGTGTCGTGTGAGGGTTGACGGAGCCTAGTGTGTAGTGTGAGAGTTGACGGAGCCTAGGGTGTCGTATGAGGGTTGACGGAGCCTAGGGTGTCGTGTGAGGGTTGACGGAGCCTAGGGTGTCGTGTGAGGGTTGACGGAGCCTAGGGTGTCGTGTGAGAGTTAACGGAGCCTAGAGTGTCGTATGAGGGTTGACGGAGCCTAGGGTGATGTGTGAAGGCTGACAGAGCCTAAAGAGGAAGGGTGAAACGTGGTGCTCCTCTGCTCTGGCATGTGTGATAATCCGGGAGGAATGTAGAGGGGGTCGCCTGCCCTACCTGCCCTACACACCTTTATTTTTACTGACTGATAGTATCGTGGAGGGGGGGTGGGGGCTCTCTCTCTCTCTCTCTCTCTCTCTCTCTCTCTCTCTCTCTCTCTCTCTCTCTCTCTCTCTCTCTCTCGTATCCATGTCCAGTGTGGTCCAGCCTCCCCTCGCGGGTATATTGGCCAACGTCTCTCTCTCGTATCCATGTCCAGTGTGGTCCAGCCTCCCCTCGCGGTTATATTGGCCAACGCACCTGTGCTTGTGGCAAAATATTATGGATTTGTGTGTTTCATGCTACAGTAGTTTTGGTATTTTGGAATGTGTGTTTTTATTCTGGGATTTTTTTCTCTATTTTATTTTGTTGCACTGACCGAGGGCTTCGTGTGTGTGTGTGTGTGTGTGTGTGTGTGTGTGTGTGTTTAATCCTTTGTTTTATTGTTTTTTCATCCGTCTTTTTTTTTGTTCTTTTCTTTCACGTTTGTGTTTTATTTCGTTTTATCCACCGTTTTATCCTGTCTTATCCTGTTTTATCCACCGTTTTATCCTGTTTTATCCACCGTTTTATCCTGTTTTATCCACCGTTTTATCACGTTTTATCATGTTTTATCCACCGTTTTATCATGTTTTATCCACCGTTTTATCATGTTTTATCCATCGTTTTATCATGTTTTATCCACCGTTTTATCATGTTTTATCCACCGTTTTATCCTGTTTTATCCACCGTTTTATCATGTTTTATCCACCGTTTTATCATGTTTTATCCACCGTTTTATCATGTTTTATCCACCGTTTTATCATGTTTTATCCACGTTTTATCATGTTTTATCCACCGTTTTATCCTGTTTTATCCACCGTTTTATCATGTTTTATCCACCGTTTTATCATGTTTTATCCACCGTTTTATCATGTTTTATCCACCGTTTTATCATGTTTTATCCACCGTTTTATCATGTTTTATCTACTGGTCATTTATCACTTTTTTTTTGTACCGAGTCTCGTGTTTATATTGACCTTTAAACTATGCCCTAATGTTTATGCAAATATATGTGTGTGTGTGTGTGTGTGTGTGTGTGTGTGTACTGTATATATACGTGAATATATGTACGTAAATAAGTGTGTATGCTTAACTATTCACTATGTAATGCCGGTATATATGTATGAGTATGTATATGTATGTACTATAAGTTTGCATACACGTATAGGTAAGAGAGTATAACACACACACTCACCACACCATGCATCAGTACACTCAGTGAGGCCTGGATAGAGTGAATTATATTTAACCATTATTTATTTTCCCACCATATATGAACTGATCACAAATATGTCATTGTAATCTAATAAAGTTTTCATATTAAAATTTTGGTGTTGGTTTTGCTAAGGTATTATTTGTGGCTTGGGTCAGGGGTGATATTTTTATTTATTTTTATTTTTTAGGTTTGTTGTCGATTTCTCTCTCTCTCTCTCTCTCTCTCTCTCTCTCTCTCTCTCTCTCTCTCTCTCTCTCTCTCTCTCTCTCTCTCTCTCTCTCTCTCTCAGGGTTTGTTATTTAAGGTTCCATAAATGTCTTTTTATAGTCTTACATAAAGTTAGTTTTAATTATTCTTATCTCTTGTGGGTGGGTGGGTGTGTGTGTGTGCGTATGTGTATGTATGTGTGTATGTTTGTTTGTTTTCTCTTTTTACTTTTACATTTCGTTGTGATGTAGCTTATGTTTTTTATGCTCGTTTTCTTTGTTTGTTTGTTTTTGTTTCCTGTATATTTTTGTTTTTCTTATATATATATATTTGTGTGTGTGTGTGTGTGTGTGTGTGTGTGTGTGTGTGTGTGTGTGTGTAAAACATTTGAGTACTTGTAAAACATATAAAAAAAAAGGAATATATATTTTTTTTTTCACTGCAAATGTTGATAGTATTGTATTTCATGGTTGGTTGGACACGAGGTTGTATTTGTGGTTAGTAGTATATTGTATTGTAGGCTTTGAATTGGTTGTATTATGGGTGTATTATGTTGCCAGGTTGGTGTGTTATGGGTGCTAAATCCCGCCAGTATACAGATCGTTGTGTTTGTCTCTTTTGTCTGTCAGTCCTCTCGCATTTGGGATAAGGTGACAGTAAAGTTATGATGATGATGGTGACTTTACCCCTGTGGTGCATTAGCCACACTCGGGGGCCATAACCTTAACCTTAAACAAATCTGACTAACCTAACTTAATCTTAACCTAACCTAACCTTAACCTAACCTAACCTTAACCTAAACAAATCTAACTAACCTAACTTAACCTTAACCTAACCTTAACCTAAACAAATCTAACTAACCTAACTTAACCTTAACCTAACCTAACCTAACCTTAACCTAAACAAATCTAACTAACCTAACTTAGCCTTAACCTAACCTAACTTAACCTTAACCTAACCTAACCTTAACCTAACCTAACCTGAACCTAAACAAATCTAACTAACCTAACTTAACCTTAACCTAACCTAACTTAACCTTAACCTAAACAAATCTAACTAACCTAACTTAACCTTAACCTAACCTAACCTTAACCTAACCTAACCTTAACCTAAACAAATCTAACTAACCTAACCTAGCCTAACCTAACCTAACCTAACCTAACCTTAACCTAACCTAACCTAACCTAACCTAACCTTAACCTAACCTCACCTCATGCTATTCTTCTTTCATCTCTTAACCTTTCACTCTTTTTCCTTCAAACTCGATCATTCCCTTCTCTTCTTCCCCTCCCCTCTCCTCCCTTCCCCTCAATCTCAATCCCTCTTCTCCCCTCCACCCCAATCCCGTTTCTCCTTCCCCTCCCCCTCCACTCTTATCTCCCATCATTTGATATTCACCCCTTCCTCCTTGTCCCCTCCCCCTCCCCCTCCCCCTCCCCTCCCTCCCCTCCCCTCCCCCTCTCCCTAGTCTCATATATTCCAGTCTTTTGCACAGTTGACTCTGGATCGTAATTCTTGGAGACAGGCGTAGCGATGGAGCCTAGTTTTTTTCATGAATGTTGAAATACACAGACACTCTCTCTCTCTCTCTCTCTCTCTCTCTCTCTCTCTCTCTCTCTCTCTCTCTCTCTCTCTCCCTCTTCTTCTTCTTCTTCTTCTTCCGGCCTGTCTACGATTTTTCCGGCATTGGCTAGCGTTCGTCTGGCGTTCATTTTGTGGTAGTTGGCGTGGCGTTCAGTTAGTGTTTCATCTGGCTTTAATCGATGTACGTGTGTTTGTTTAATGAAGTCGTTCGTGTGGCGTTCGTGTGACGTTAGCTGGCGTTCGTGTGGCGTTAACTTTGTTTTTTTTATCTGGCTATAACTGGCGTGTGGTGGGATTTACAGAAGGTTTAGCTGGGATTTACGTAGCGTTTACCCTGATCTAAGTGGGATTTCCTAGTGATTTAGCGGGGATTTGGCTGATTTCTGCACGGAGGTTAGCCGGTGTCTGCCTAGAGGTTGGTGGGGGATTTTTTTTTTATATTCCAGATGGCCTTGAATTAAATCTAGTCTCTCTCTCTCTCTCTCTCTCTCTCGTAAAGAGGTCTTCTCGGCCAGCCATGTAATGAGCTACATTTACACCCTAAACACGAGGCTACAATGCGACTGACTGATGGGAAGGAGATTTGCCCCTTCCCTTTCCTTTCCCCCATTCCCTTCCCCTCTCATTCCACCCCCTTCCACTCTCATTCCACCCCCTTCCACTCTCATTCCACCCCCTTCCCCTCTCATTCCATCCCCTCTCATTCCATCCTCTTTCATCCCTTTACCACTTAACCTTCCATTCACCCTTCACCCTTCCATCTCTTCCCTTTTCTTTCACCCTTTATTTCCCTCCTTGGGGGGATCGGTGGTAGATGCTGTACCGTTCTTGCCTCGCAAGCGAGATGTCACAGGTTCGATTCCCGGGCCGGTGGAAGTTGTTTGGATATACTTCCTAGCTCCCATTAGTCCCTGTTCACCTAGCAGTAAAGTAGGTACCTGGTGTAAGTCGAAAGTTGCGAATTCGTCTTCAGGGAAAGTTGTTGGAGCTTCCAATAACTTGATGACATAAACCACTGACTCTTCAGGCTTCTACGCCCTTAACTCGTGAGACATAAAGGCAAGCATGAACTTAGCATGCTTCCCTGTTGGGCGCTGTAAACGCTTCTGCGCTTCACCTTACACAAGGATGTAAGGGGGTGCCCAATAAAAAAAAAAAAATCTCCCTCCTTCCCTCTCTCCTTCTTCTCTTTCTCTCTCCCTATCTACTTATCCCTTCTCCCTTTTCTCTCACCTCTATTCTTCCCCGTCTCCTTCTATACCTACCTGTCCCTCTCTCATTTCTACCTTCTCCTCTCTCGCTCTGCCTTCCTCCCACTCCTCTTTCTACATACCCCCTGCCATTTCTTCTCCCTCTTTTATTTTCTACCCATCCTCTCCTCTATCTACCCACCCCCACCCCTCTCCACCCCCACCCCTCTCCACCCCCACCCCCTCCCCTTCTCTACCCCCCCCCCCCTGCCTCTTGGTGGTTGGCCTGGTCTAAGATAACAACGTGGAGAGTATTAAGTCGTGTACATAGCTGGGCGTGACAGGACCGAACCCTCCCTGACTGGTGGGTGGAGGGTAGGTGGGTGTGTGGGTGGGTGGAAGGTGGAGGATAAAAATGATGAAAAGGGAGCTGGATGAGGAAACGAAGGGTGGAGGGAAGGAAGAGGGTAGAGGAGGGTGAAGGGAAGGCAGGGTGGAGGGAAGGCAGCGTAGAGGGAAAGTAGGATGGAGGGAAGGCAGGGTGGAGGGGTGATAGGGGTGAGTGTTTGAAAGGGTCCCTCCACAGCGACAAGTGTTTCGGTCTAGTTTCTCACCCGCTGCTGTGTATGCTGTGATGAAGCTGTTATTGACCTCTTGTTGTTGTTGCTGTTGTAAAATGTTGTTCGTGGTTCCTTGTTGATGTTATTAAATGTCGTACCTTGATCCATGTTGCGGTTGTAAAATGTTGTTACTTTTTCCCCTCAAACAGAAATGAGATTATAATACAGGGAAGTGAGGTGATGTGTACAACTTGTAGTGTTTACAGGTAACTTTGATCGGCTGATTGTGAGAGGGGAACACACACACACACACACACACACACACACACACACACACACACACACACACACAGGGGCAAGCAGACAGACAGGCAGACATAGACGAGAGACGAATTCTAAGAGTCAAGAAAGAACTAGACATCTCCCGGAAATTGAGAGAGACTGGAAGAGAGAGATAGAGTCATTACTACGGAAGAGGCAAGAGTGAAGGATAAAGAGGACCATTTTGTTTCCTGGTGCCAGAGAGAGAGAGAGAGAGAGAGAGAGAGAGAGAGAGGCGAATAACTAGAGTAATACATAAAGAGGAAGAAATGGGATAATTAACAAGAGCGAAGAAGGGGGTGGAAGAGGCATAGGGACAGCAAGAACGAAGGAGGAAAAGGAAAGAGAAGGAATAGCAGAATCCAAAGAGAAGGAAGGAGAGAAATTTCCAGAATGAAGTAAATGAAGGAAAGAAGTATCAACCAGAAAGGAAGAAAGAAAAAAATTCGTCCCCTGGTGGTCGTTGTCGTCGTCACTGGTGGTCGTAAAGGAAGTGAGAAAATCAAAGGGCACGACTGAGCTGAGGAAGAGTGAGGGGAGGGGGGGGGAGCGATAAGCATAATTTAGGATTAAAACAAAAGGCCTCTGGAAGGACCTCAGGAAATCAGCGGGCCAGAGAAAGGTGATTGGTATTAAAGACGAAAAAAAAAATATGTCCCTTGAAGATTCTGGAATTCTGGAGGGAAAAAAAAGGTCACTGTGAAGGTCTTCGTTATATTGACAGTAAGGCTCTTGAAAGCTCTTATTATATCGAGAGTAAAGCTCTTAAAAGGTCCTGGAAATGTTCTCAAAAAATACAGGAAAAATATTCAATTAACTCTGAAAAAGTCACGATTGATTGTGGGATTAGATCATAAAATTCCCTCAAAGGATGTCAAGGAACCTGCAGGCAGAAGTGGAAGAAGGTTCTGCTGGTGTGATTGGAGGAGTAACGGAAACAGTGATTGGTAATTAAAACAAGAAGATTGGAAGTCGGTCCGGGGGTGGGGGGGGGGGGGGGCGAACAAGAATAACAATTGATTCGTGATTCGGAGACAATTTTGCCGTCTCCTAGCTGGTATACATCTCCATAGGTTATGAGAACACGGGCAGCAAGTCAGACCTAAATGGTAATGATCTCTTGACGACGATGATGGAGTAACACACACACACCCACACACACACACACACACACACCCACACACACACACACACACACACACACACACACATAAAAATAACCGGTATGGTTGATTCTTGTACAGGAATAATTCTTTTGTGAATTTTTGGCGTCACAGATATATAAATAGACGTTTTCCAGTAAATTCGCTGACAAAGAGAGACACAGACAAAGACTAAGACTCTCCACAAAGACAAAGACTCTACAAGGACAGAGACTCTCCACAAAGACGGAGGCACAGGCGGTGAGAGAGAGGGGAAGCGTGGCCAGATGTAGGATGGTTAGGTCTTGGTAATACTGCAGTAAGAACCCATACAGTATAATCCTGGTGCAGCGAGAGTGACTCAGGGCGGGGGTGAGGGGGCGGGGGTGAGGGGGCGGGGGCGGGGGTGAGGGGACGGGTGGCGGGGGTGAGGGGATGGGGGACGGGGGTGGGGGGACGGGTGGCGGGGGTGACAAGGTGAAAAGAGGAGAGGTGAAGAAAAGGGATGGGAAGGGAGAAATAAAAGTGAATTTTAAGAGGAGGAAAGTAGAGAGGAGGGAGGAAGAAGAAGAGAGTAGACAGGTTGATCAAGAGGAAGGAAGGCGAATGATAAGAGGAAGACTATCGGCCGTTTTTATAAATATATATATATATACTGTAATCCATTTATTTTTATCTCCTCCTCCTCCTCCTCTTTCTCTCCCCTCCTCTTCCTAGACTTGCCCACCTTCTCCTCTTCCTCCTCGGCTCACCTTCCTTCTGACTCACTATTCACTATCCTCCTCCTTGACTCCTCCCCCTCCTCCTCTTCCCCCCCTCCCCTTCCCCCCCCTCCCCTTCCCCCCCTCCTCCTCTTCCCCCCTCCTCGACTCGCCACTAATTGGATGGTGAAGGAAGAGGAGTAAAAAGAAGAGAAGTGAGAAGAGGATGAGGAGGAATCTGGGTCAAAGTGAAGAAGCAGAGAGAAGAGGAAGAAGAGGAGGGGGCGAGAAGAAGGCAGTAAGGGGAGGGGGTTAAGGGTGATAAGAATGATGACGGTGGAGGAATCTAGGTCAAGTTGATAAAGGAGTAGGGGGGGATAGGGAGGAAGAGGAAAGGAGGAGGAGAAGGAGGAGATGAGAGGGATAGGAAAGCAATAGAAGGAAAGGGGAAGGGGAAGATGAGGGAGAGGAAAGGAAAGGGAGAAATTAAGCCAAGTTCAAAGAAGAGATGAGATAAGGAGGAAGAGGAGGAGAAGAAGGGGTAACGTTAACGAATAAAAGAAATGGAAGAGAACAAAAATAAAAAGAGGTAAAGGAAAGTAAAGGCAAAACCGAAAAGAGAAAGTAAAATTATAGTGAAAGAAAGTGTGGGTGTGGAAAAGAAAGGATTTAGAAAGGCTGAAGTAATACAATCATGATATATATACTTGACTGAAGAAGTTTATAAGAGACAGTATACACAGAACTGGAAAGTTTTAAATATTCAGTATTTTATAAAGTTATATGATAGAGTAAAAAAAAAAGAACTAAAAACTTGGTGAAAGAAAGTAAACTTGAGAACTTAATATGATAAAAGAAAGCTAATATCTAAAGAAAAGAAAATAGAAAACTAATCAAATTAATAAAAAGCATAGGAAACTAGATACCACAAAAACAAAAAACAAACACGAAAAGCGAAAGAAAGTTATAAAAAGAAAGTACAAAAGTTATGAAAAATATGTAAAACCTTAAAAAAAGGGGGAAAATTTATGAGAAAAAAGAAAAAACAAAAAATATTCATAATAAAAGTAAACAAAACTCAAAAAAGAAAGTTGTAAAAAGAAAGCACACAGAGAGAGAGAGAGAGAGAGAGAGAGAGAGAGAGAGAGAGAGAGAGGAGCCCAGTCTGTTATCATAGGTATATATATATATCTTAAGAAACGAGGAAAGTTTACCTACAAGAATGGAACAGCAACAGTAAAGATGGTGGACAAATGTGGACGGGTTCCCAAGATATATTAATAACATGAGACGGTAGGCAAGAAATGGGTCAGTCTTTTGGGCAATTGGACGATAAGAATTGACAGGATAAAGGAAATTGTTACGGGAACTTTTTTAACAATTGATGTAGCAAAAGTGATGTAACGTAACAGAAGTTGGAAGTCAGCTGAAGTATTGTAGGTAATGTAACGTGCAACAGTTGTAACGCAGCTAACGTAACACACAGGAGATATATCGCAGCTAACGTAACATGGACGTAAACAATAAACACACAAAGGTAATTTTAATTTAATAACCTTTAAGGATCTAATTTGGCGTCGTAGCTGAGCGGAACCTTTAGAATGGGTACTCAAATGGCCTGCAGTTAGGGGGAAATTTACGTAAGAACCTTTTGAGAGAGAGAGAGAGAGAGAGAGAGAGAGAGAGCGAGCAGGAAAAATATTGGTTAGAACTGAACGTGGTCGAGAGAGAGAGAGAGAGAGAGTTCAAAAATTGTTTACTTGAAAGATGAACTAAATTAAAACCATGGACAGGTCTTGAGCCGAAAATAGTAAATTGCCTCAATAATGATGTTAAAGAAGAGCAAGAAAAGTGTCGTGCAAACATGGCGGAATTGACTTAAGGGAGCAATAGAGAGAGAGAGCAAGGGGCAAGGAAGAGTGAGTTAATAAGAGCTAAGGGCAATGGAATACGAGTTAGAATGAACTAGAGGGGCAATAAAGGGTGAGTTTAGAATGAACTAGAGGGGCAATAAAGGGTGAGTTTAGAATGAACCAGAGGGCAATAACTTACGAGACGAGGGCAAGACCAAAGAGAATGTAACTAGGGGGAACACATCTTTTATTTTCACCAAGAGGATGAAGGTCGCTGGCTAACCGCGGGGTGAATGGAAGACGACGAGGAGGAAGAAGCGGGATGGGTGAATTGAATGTGGGTTGGAAAGATAGTTTGGGAATTGAAGGGAGGGAGTAGGGAGTTGACGAGGGTGGAGAGAGAGAGAGAGAGAGAGAGAAGGAGGAGTAACCATGCGTATAAGTGGTTCGTGTCTGCTGGTGGTGGTGGTGGTGGGTACTGTAGATAGCGGTGGAGATTGTAGTAGAAGTAGTTGTTGGTCATGGTGGCTGTGGAAGTCTTATTGGTGGTAGTGGATTGAAGGAGTGTTGACATTGGTATTGTCACAGTGCCAAGGGGAGCCAGAAGAGGGTAGTGGGTCTTGTTGTGTACCTGGAGGTGGGGAGGAGATAGTAGCCTTACACACACACACACACACACACACACACATAAGAACATAAGAATGGAGGAAACTGCAGCGGGCCTATTGGTCCATACTGGGCAGTCCCATTTACACCCAACCCCTCGCTCATATATCCATCCAACCTATGTTTGAAGCTATCCAGCGTATTCGAGTTAATGCTGATGTTTGGTAAATTGTTCCACTCGTCCACTACTCTATTTCCAAACCAATGTTTACCTATTTCGCGCCTAAATCTAAATTTATCAAATTTAAAACCATTGTTACGAGTTCGCTCCTGGTTGGATAGTTTGAGTACCTTTGTAATGTCCCCATTGTTTAGCCCTGACTTCTATTTATACACCTCTATCATATCGCCCCGCACTCCAAGTCTCTCCAGGGAGTGCAAATTAAGATGCTTTAACCTGTCTCTGTACTCAAGGTTTTTAATGCCCGGGTTTAGTCTTGTTATTCTCCTCTGAATTCGTTCTAAGAATTCTATGTCCATTCTGTAATACGGTGACCAGAATTGAACTACTACTACTACTACTACTGTCAATGATAGTCTACCATTGATACGATTACCCTTACCGCCTCTTGCTGCCCCATCCCCTGTACTGTCTATCTCACGTCTGAAACAGCAGTATAGGAGGCTGTTGGTGCTGTAGGATTTGCTGCTGTGAGAACCCTCGTGATGGTGATGATCCCGAGGTAAAGCGGTGTTTCCTATCCAACCGACGGGATCTCTCGACGGTGTGGGTGGCTGTGTTGATCGCTCGTGGTGTGTGTGAAGTTGTATCATCACTAATGTTGTGGCGTTGGTTATGCTGCTACACTCTCTCTCTCTCTCTCTCTCTCTCTCTCTCTCTCTCTCTCTCTCTCGGGAATGTAGTTTGTTATTAGCAGGTATGTAGGAAAGGTATGTGATGTATTTGGGGAAGTGGCAGGTGTGTAGAGAAGATTTGTTGTATGTACAGTATATATGTGTAAAGGGGACAGGGGTGTACAGTACAGCAGGTGTGGAGAGCATGTGTGTTGGACAGTAGTGGTGCTTGCGTATGTGTGGATGCAGGTGAGGAAACAGGTTTGTCATCCGGTGTGGAGAGGACAGGTGTGGAGGCAGGTGTAGAGAGGATTATTACTAACGTCACTTGCTCTAATTAGTACGAGTATTTGCCCCTCGTCCATTTTCTGTGTGTGTGTGTGTGTGTGTGTGTGTGTGTGTGTGTGTCCAGCTGAGGAGATAACATACACACGCCAAGCTTGTACACACGCTTTCATATACGTACGATAGTTCACACACACACACACACACACACATACACACACACTAGCCTCCCTTCATTCTCTTATCTTTCCCCTTTTTTCCCATCCCTTCACTCTCCTCAATTTCCCCTCCCCTTGCCCCCAATCTACCCCTCCCCCCCTCCCCACTCCCCCCACCCGCTAGAGACCACACATAACCAGATTAACACCACCAAGGCCTCGGTTATTCATGAACAAATTTCACATTCCTGTAGAGACAAAAATAAAAGAAAAAAAAAATTGGGGGATGTAGATAAAGCGAATATGTTTTTCCCTTCTGTAATTAGAGGTTAAAGTGGGTGTGGGGGGGGGGGGGTTAGGGACGTAGTGGGGGAGGGGGTGGGTATGAGTGGGTGGCAGGGGAGAGGTAGTAGTGGGTGGCAGGATAGGACACGGGAAGGGAAGGGAAGGGAAGGCTAATACACCGTTACGCATGCTTAAAGATCTGACTTCGATACTACGCAATTACGCAGTGACTTAAGATACATAATACTGACTTTGATACGCCTTAGTACATGTTCCTTCCCTGGTGCTGCCCCCTGTGTCGTCTCCTAACTAATTATGACATTAATTAACCTAACCTAACCCCATTTGATTTAATACGCCAGTTAGTCAGAGTGTGGGGGGGGGGGGGGTGGGGTGTAATTTTGATATTTTATTTTTATTTATTTAATTTTGTTGGTACCAAGAACCAAGTAGAACCACACAAGTACCAGGAACCAAGTAGAACCAGTCAGAACCTCTCATGTACCCGGCAGCAGCTTCAGATCGATATATCCGAAGTGTGTGTGTGTGTGTGTGTGTGTGTGTGTGTGTGTGTTGGAGGGAATATTTTTTAATTTTTCTTATCGTGTGAAGTCCGCGGCTACCGATGGTTCTCCTGAGTGTAATAACTGGAGTACGAAGGCAGGGGGGGGGGGGGGTGAGAGGGGGAGAGGGAGTGAGTGAGAGGAGGAGTGGATGAAAGGAGGAAGGAAGAGAGAGAGAGAGTGGGTGAGAAATGGAAGGGGAGAGAGGAAAACAAGTCGGAGGAAGCAGGAGGTTTGGGTAGGGAAGGATGGGGGAAAGTGGAAGAGGAGGAAGGGAAAAGAGAGAGAGAGAGAGAGAGAGAGAGAGAGAGAAGGAGGAAGGGAAGAGGGAGATGAGAGGAGGAGAAGAGTAAGAGAAGGACGGAGGAAAGGCAAGGTGAGTGAGTGAGGGACTTAAGTTAGAATAAGAGGAGAGGAAGTAGGGAGAGATAGAAGGAATTGAAGAAGGGTGGGAGGAGTGGGGAGAAACTGGAAAGAAAGGGGGGGGGGGAGTGAGAGGAAGGGGAATACAAAGGGAGTGTAGCAGGAATGAAGGAAACAACTGCGTAAGAAGAGTAAATACAGAGAAAGGGAGACGAAAAGGATAAATAAAGATAAGTAAATAGATACATAGAGAGAGAGAGAGAGATGAAGAGAAATAATAGATAAAAAAAAAGGTCAAGAAAGGATGAAAGAAGGAGAGTTAAAAAGGACAAATAAAAAGGACAGAAGGAACGGGGGAATAGAAGGAACAGAGGAATAGAAGGAACGGGGGAATAGAAGGAACGGGGGAATAGAAGGAACGGGGGAATAGAAGGAACGGGGGAATAGAAGGAACGGGGGAATAGAAGGAACGGGGGAATAGAAGAAGTAAATGAATATAAATAATGGCAGGGATAGATGGAGAGATACTTGTGAAACAGGAAAGCGAGAGGGGTTCATTAAGGTCGAACTCACAAGCTAAGAATACCTGAAGGTCGACGTTGGAGAGGGAGATGGTATAACACTGTATTGGGACCAGAGGAGTTTATTTTTCTCAGAATTGCCAATAAGGTCGAGTGGATAAGCTAAAGAACATCAGGAGGTGGACCTTAGAGGGCGAGGTATGATAGCACTGTAGTTGGGCAACGGGATATTTATGGCATCTTGCATCGTTAAGTTCGAGTTTATGAGGTAAAGTACATCAGAAGGTGGGCCTTAGGGGGGGGGGGGTGGTATAGCACTGTGTTGGTGGCGTCATCGTAGGGAGTTCTCGGAAAGTGGAGACAATAGTGTTTAATGTCCCTGTATAAACCACCTTGGTCTCTGATATGGAAATGAAGACACGAGGTTGGCACGGTTGATCGACCCCCTAGTATTGTACACTACTGCCAGGACAGCCAGCCACCACCCTCAAACCTCATCCTCCTCCTCTTCTCCCTCCTCAAACCCTCACTTTCCTCCTCTTCTCCCTCCTCAAACGCTCACTTTCCTCCTCTTCTCCCTCCTCAAACCCTCACTTTCCTCCTCTTCTCCCTCCTCAAACGCTCACTTTCCTCCTCTTCTCCCTCCTCAAACCCTCACCTTCCTCCTCTTCTCCCTCCTCAAACCCTCACCTTCCTCCTCTTCTCCCTCCTCAAACCCTCACCTTCCTCCTCTTCTCCCTCCTCAAACCCTCACCTTCCTCCTCTTCTCCCTCCTCAAACGCTCACTTTCCTCCTCTTCTCCCTCCTCAAACCCTCATCTTCCTCCTCTTCTCCCTCCTCAAACCCTCACCTTCCTCCTCTTCTCCCTCCTCAAACCCTCACCTTTCTCATCCCCCCTCCACCTCCTCCTTCTCGATGGTCATTGCCAGCTAATTTTTTGGGGGCTGTGTGGTGTAGTCGGCCCAGCACCCTCCTCTACCTGACCTGGATGATGGATGGTTATAGCGCGTCAGGGATATTTTTTTTTCTTCTTCTCAGGTGTAGCTTAACGTAGCCAATAAATGACCTTCCCTTAGTCACCCTTGTTAAGAGTTGTTTGTTGTAGACGCGAGGACGGTGCTTAATGACCCTGCCAGTTGGTAGCTCTTAAACCTAAAACAATACACAACAGCTTAAATAGTTTTTTCCTTGTGTGGTAATGAAGGTCTTGTAGTTTAAAGACTCAGGCTGTTAGTATTACCTGATCGTTGATATTTGTTGATATTGTTGGATGGGAATTATTCTTATTATTACTGGATTCGATTTTCTAAGGTTAGAGTCTTAGTACACCTTTTTATCGCCCTTCTGGTCACTTATCATTTGCTTTCCTGTCAAAATGAGTCAGTTTAAGAACAGCTCGAGTTAGGAAAGATATTATCAGGTGTAAGAGCCTCCTGGGTACGCGGGTCGTGAGCTGATCGTCTGGGCTGGTGGTGTAATGTTGGGTGAGGATAGACGGAGGACGCCTGAGGGGAGGACACAAAACAATTGGTCATGTACCTCGACTCAACGCCACAAGTGGATACGAATTGGCGACCATTGACTGGTTGTGATCAATAACCATTTGGCGTAACGGCGGGGAAATTGCAGCCGCCTCCTTTGCAACAGTGAGTGTGAGAGAGGCGACAATATTGCAGGGTAGTGGTCCAAAGGGGAGACGTTTTTGTTGCAGATTCATAGAGTTTCTTCCGTTTTTGGTCACCGTGATAATTGAATGGACGAGACAGATGGTGGAACCAACGGGTTTTTAAGATGTATGAGAAGGTCTCTCGTCCCTGTGTATGGGTGTACCTTATAGGGACGGCTGTTGTGGGCCTTATGAGGGAAGGTTATGGTGATGGAGACTTGTTTTTGGACGGCGGCTCGTGTGTGTGTGTGTTGGGGTGACGGGCATGTGATATACAGTTCATATATATATAATTTGTTTTCAGCGCTAAAATCTCTAATTTGATGAGGGGAAAGATTAAAGTCCACGTTTGTTAGATCAAGAAGATTCATGTGAGAGCTGGAAAACTATCAGTATTTATGGGGACGATTAGGCAGCGGATCACCGCAAGAAACTCGGAAAGATCCTCCTTTTCTAACCAATGAGATTTACTCATTTTTCGCATATCTAGTTTCCATTGGCTGGGGGACTATGGTACAGAACCCTTGTTTTAGGTTTGTAAAAGTTCATTTGGCGCCTGGGAGATGATTTAGTATTGGGGGGGGGGGGGGCGAGGCAGAGGATCACTGTGTGAGAAACTCTTTGATATGCGAGGCGAGGGAGCTTTGAGGTATGTTGAGTGTTGCACACCCTTGATTACAAAACCTTTCTTCTCCTCTCTCCTCCTCTCCCTCTCCTTCCCTTCTCCCTATCCCCTCTCCATCGCCTTTCCAATCTCTCCCTCCTTCCCCCATACCGTCTCCCTCTCCCTCTCCCTCCTCTACCCTCTCTCCCATCCTCCCCACCTCCCCTCCTTCCCCAGCACCTTCTCTCTCCCTCCCCAACGCTCTCCCTTTACCCTCCCTCTACTACACTCTTCTCTTCTCCCACATCTTCCCCCTCCCCTTCCTACCCCACTCTCACCCCCACACCCTCCCTTGGTTCACCTGTACTTAGCTACAGGTTACAGTAGGTAGAGGTGAGGGAGGGATGGAGGGAAGGAGGGAGAGGGAGAGAGAGAGAGAGAGAGAGAGGTAGGAGGTCTCCTATATAAGGAGGTGTAACTTGTAAGGTGTGATGGAGAGAGTCGTGATGACTATTCCAGGTATAAGGGCAGGGCATACTTCTCCAGGTATAAGGTCAGGGCATGCTTCTCCAGGTATAAGGTAAATAGGGCAGGTGTACCCTCACCTGATATCATATTAGTTGTCTTTTACTGACAGAAAAAATGCGTGTATAAGTGTGTGTGGAGCGGGGTTAGAATGTGTAAATAAGTGTGTGTGTGTGTGTGTGTGTGTGTGTGTGTGTGTGTGTGTGTGTGTGTGTGTGGAGAGGGGGGTTAGTATGTGTATGTAAGTGTGTGTGTGTGTGTGTGTGTGTGTGGAGCGGGTCAGTGAGAGTCGAAAGGGTCAGTGTGTTGAGCGCTTCTTGATATGTGGAGTAGGAAGGGGAGAGCATAATGTTGCATTCCCTCTTTTGCACTTTTTCTAGGTGTTTACGTTGTGTGGCATTTAGGGAGGAAGACCAGGTGGGGGAGGCATAGGTGAGCTTGGGAAGTATGAATGTTGTGTAAACAGTGAGGAGCTCGTGTGCAGGAACTCCGAGGGACTTGAGTCGGCGGAGGAGGTGGAGACGGAAACTGGATGATTTGATAACTTCACTGACGTGTGGTTTCCAATTTAGTTTGTTGTCTATGGTGACGCCGAGGAGCTTCGTGGAATCTACAACCTGGAGTGTGTTCGGACCTAGAGTAATGGAAGGAGGTGGGACAATGTCGGAGGAGAGGTTGATGTGCATGACCATGGTCTTGGTATGGTTGATGGTGACATGGTTGTTGGTGGCCCAGTTTTGGAGACTGTTCAATAAATCCTGAAGGGCGGTATAGTTGGGAGCAGAATTGTTGACGCTGATCCCAGTGGTGGAGTCGTCGACATATTTCCAGCGAGCAGGGGTTTCTCTTAGGGCATCATTGATGAGCATAAGGAAGCAGAGTGGTCCCATCTTGGTGCCTTGGGGGACGCCACAGGTGAGTGACTGAAAGGTGGAGACAGCCCCTCGGAAGCGTACAGCTTGGCGTCGGTCACTGAGGAAGTCTGTAAGCCATGGTATAAGACTTCTCCGAAGCCCGAGGTCAATAGCTTTGTTGATGATTATATTGTGGTCGACTAGGTCGAACGCTTTAGTGAAATCAATGAAGGCGACAGCTACAGACGTTTTTCGTTTCTCGAGATGGCGGTATATGTAATCGAGAAAGCTGACAAGACAGTGAGTGGTGGAGGAAGTTTTCATGTTGCCAAATTGCTGAGGGTCTACGACTCCTGCAATATCAGCATAAGCCCAGTCGAACACAAAACTTTCACAGATTAGGCTGGGTATTGGGGTGATTGCAATAGGTCGTGTGTGTGTGTGTGTGTGTGGAGGAGTGTTAGTATGTGTATATAAGTGTGTGTGTGTATATGTGTGCGTATACGTGTGCGTGTATCTGTCTGTCTGTGTGTCTTTTCCCTCACTACTGTGTTTGTGAATAATTAAAACTAAATAAAACAGTCATATCATCCATGAATTTTTAACACACGTAAGAGGCTAGCGGTGTTTTTCCTCCGTTTCAGTTTAGTTTTATTTTGTTTTAATTTGATTTATTTTTCGTATACCCGGTGTTTATTTTTCGTTTTATCTCTATAGCCTTTATTCTTGTATACTAAGGGGATCAGTATAGCCCTTAGCCGTGTTTATAGGGTCGTGTCGTAAGTGATATGTTAATGAGACAAGCGGCTGCCCTGTCTGATATAGGCAGGGAGGCGTGTAGGAGGGGAGGGAGGAAGGGAGAAGAGGTAGGGAATGGAGAGTAAGAGGGAGGAAGGGAGGGAAAAAAGGTGGAGCAAGTACGGAAGAAGAAGAGAGAGGGGATAGGAGGACAAAGGACGAGGAAGGGAGTAAAGAGGAAAAGAGTGTGAGGGAGGTGGGGTAAGAAAGATGGAGGAGGAAGTGAAGATGGTGGAAAAATAGGAAAAAGAGGACGTGGAAAGGGAAAGACAGTGAGATTACGAATGGAGACGGTTGATAAATGTATTGACACACACACACACACACACACACTGAGAAAGGTGG
Organism: Homarus gammarus; assembly: GCA_958450375.1. NCBI lineage: Eukaryota > Metazoa > Arthropoda > Malacostraca > Decapoda > Nephropidae > Homarus > Homarus gammarus. The sequence continues at coordinate 5,682,153 of CAUDMG010001799.1, forward strand.
GTGACACAGGGTATGGAAGGGAAATATTTTTGATTCGGTCCGGAGTCCAGTAAAAATGACAGACCATCACGCATGTATATTTCTCTCTCTCTCTCTCTCTCTCTCTCTCTCTCTCTCTCTCTCTCTCTCTCTCTCTCTCTCTCTCTCTCTCTCTCTCCAACATTCCCTGATCAACTTGATATCATCTCTTAACTCACCACCCCAACACCCACAACCCCCCCCCTCCTCTTCCTATCCACCGGTACCTCACCTCACCAGTAATACACACGTTTCACAGTAACACACCTCCCCCTTCCCCAGTACCACACCATCCCTCTCCCAGTACCACACACCCTCCCCCTTCCCCAGTACCACACGATCCCTCTCCCAGTACTACCCCCTTCCCCAGTACCACACCATCCCTTCCCCAGTACCACACTCCCTCCCCCTTCCCCAGTACCACACCCTTCCTTCCCCAGTACCACACCCTTCCTTCCCCAGTACCCCCTTCTCCCCCAGTACCACACCCTTCCTTCCCCAGTACCCCCCCCCTTCTCCCCCAGTACACTAACTACCAGCAGGGGACAGTTAGTGGTGTGGTTGGTGCCCGGGTCCGCGTGTTATATGCTAATGTATATTATGGGATGATCGCGTTAAGCAGGACGAGATGAGGCGGGATAGTGGGATAGGATGGGATAGTGGGATAGGATGGGATGGTGGGATAGGCTGGCATGGTGTGGTGGGATACGATGGGAAAGGGTGTTAGGGTTGGATTGAAAAATTAGTGGGATGGGGTTGGATGAGAAAGGGTGTTGGGATAGGAAGGGATGATGGGATAGGGTGTTGGGATGGTGTAGGTATGTGGGGATGGAACAGGTTTTTGGGATGGTATGGTGTAGGATGTCGGGCTGAGATGAGAGGGTTAGTATTTGACCCCCCCCCCCCCCACCCTTTCCCCTTTCTTCTCCCCCCCTTCTTTCCCCTCCTTCCACTTTTTTCCTCACCCCTTCTTTCCCCTCCTTCCCCCTTTCACCCCCCCTTCTTTCCCCTCCTTTTCCCTTTTTCCTCTTCCTTTTCACCTCCTGCCTCTCTCCCCTCTCCTTTTCGTGCCTCTTCCCCTCCCCTGCCCCCTTCTCTCCTCTCCCTTCTCCCCCCACCCCCCTCCCTCCTGCCCTGCCCTGCTCTCTCTCCCACCCCATCTCTTCTCTTCCTTCCTCCACCACCCTCAAGTACTATAGATAAGAGTTCACATAAATGACATAAGTAACTGCAACAATAACCAGAAATTGGGGTGAACACTAGTTGATAATGTGTGGGTGTGAGAGAGAGAGAGAGAGAGAGAGAGAGAGAGAGAGAGAGAGAGAGAGAGACCCCCTTCTCTCTCTCTCTCTCTCTCTCTCTCTCTCTCTCTCTCTCTCTTTCTCTCTCTCATATTCAGGTGTGTCAGAAAAGGTCGATAATGATGTACTTGAATCTATTAAAAGAAAGGAACCAACTTGTCATCGTCGACACAAACAGCTTCTTTTTTTATCTCACGCCCACGTACACGCCCTCACTCTCACCCAAGGCCCTCGTTCACACCCACGTACACGCCAGTCTTCACGTACACACCAGTCCTCACGCCCACACCCACTTACATTCCAGTCCCCACGCCCACGTACTCGCCAGTTTTCACGCCCACACACTACCTATTTTCGGTTTAGCCTTAAATTTCTCAAAGACTCCTATAGTAAATATTTTTTGTCTCGTAAATAGGGAACACTTGTGATTACGAGAGAGAGAGAGAGAGAGAGAGAGAGAGAGAGAGAGAGGCATCTTAGGACATGATTGATTACGGGTAGACTTAAGGTATGACGTGTATGTCCTTGTGTTGTTGTTGTTGTTGTTGAGTTAGTAAGTAGGAAGGCGTGTTGACTCGGTCGATGTTGGGTGGGGGGGGGGGGAGGTATGGTAGGAGATAGGCAAGGGAGCTTAGATGATTGGTGATAATGATAGTGGTGGTGATAGTGGTGATGGTGATAATGATAGTGGTGAGGGTGATAATGATAGTGGTGGTGATAATGATAGTGGTGATGGTGGTGGTGGCAGTGGTGGTGGTGATGGTGATAATGATAGTGGTGATGGTGGTGCTGGTAGTGGTGATGGTGATAATGATAGTGGTGATGGTGGTGCTGGTAGTGGTGATGGTGGTGATGGTGATAATGATAGTGGTGATGGTGGTGGTGGCAGTGGTGGTGGTGATGGTGATAATGATAGTGGTGATGGTGGTGCTGGTAGTGGTGATGGTGGTGATGGTGATAATGATAGTGGTGATGGTGGTGCTGGTAGTGGTGATGGTGGTGATGGTGATAATGATAGTGGTGATGGTGGTGCTGGTAGTGGTGGTGGTGATGGTGATAATGATAGTGGTGATAATGATAATGATAGTGGTGATGGTGATAATGATAGTGGTGATAATGACAATGATAGTGGTGATGGTGGTGGTGGTGGTGGTGCTGGTAGTGGTGGTGGTGATAATGATAGTGGTGGTGCTGGTAGTGGTGGTGGTGGTGATAATGATAGTGGCGGTGGTGATAATGATAGTGGTGGTGGTGATAATGATAGTGGTGGTGGTGGTGATAATGATAGTGGTGGTGGTGATAGTGGTGGTGGTGGGAGGGGCCGCGCTAGAGGTCAGAATCATTGTTATATCCTGAATGCACTAGATTTAATTAACTCTGTTTACCTGTCAGAGTGTTGGAGTATATTGTGGGTTCCTGAGTAGGACTAGACATACCTACCTGGCGACCCTAATTTTCTCTCTCTCTCTCTCTCTCTCTCTCTCTCTCTCTCTCTCTCTCTCTCTCTCTCTCTCTCTCTTTTGTGTGTATTTTATTTCATCGTGAAAATTAATGTAAAAGTCTGAAACGCAATTAGTTGGTGGCGGACCCTCCAAACTAAATTAGCTTTTGCAGGTAAATTCTTCCTAACTGGTGACGAATTGAATATGACCAAATTTTGCAAGACTGCTTTTGAGTTGAGCAATAACGTCCAGGTCTCGAGTACGTTAAGCTCCCCAGCGTGCATTGGATGGGGAGAAGATTGGGGTTGAGAGATGTGGGAGAGAGGGTAGGGCGGGGAGGAGGGAAGGGCGGGGAGGAGAATGTGGGAGAGGAGGAGGAGGAGGGTGAGAAAGAGATGATTGGGAGGTATGAGGTAGGAAGAGAATAGGGGGAGGGGGGTGTAAAAGGATGGGGAGACGAGGTAGGGAGGGATTGTGGAGCTGGTTAGGAGAGGGTGTAGGGATAGAAGTGTTGGGGAGGAAGGGCTCGTTAGGTTGGGAAGGGATGGGGGATGGAGGAATTGTTTGTGTGTGTGGGGAGGGTGGATTGAGGTGCATGAGAGAAGTAAGGAGTCACACACACACACACACACACACACACACACAGTATCAATATGGAAGGCGGTACACTCAACTAACTTTATAAACGACGTTGAACCTTTCATAAACCAGCCCAGTGTAGGAGGAATGCGTCCGTGCTCCAGGAATTTGATTTTATTGAAGGCCTGTTGTAGTAGTTTTAAATAAACCTGCTCAAACAAGGCCAAGGTGCACTACACTATGTAAAAGTTATTCGGAAAATGTTCACCGTTGTGGGAAATATTAGAATGTTTGGGAGAGAGAAACAGCTTAGTCTTGGAGGACATTTTGAGGAGGAGGAGGAGGAGGAAAATTTTACTCCTGAGGAAATGGTTGAAATACTTGAGAGAAATAGTTTTAAGCCTTAGGAATATTTGTGGGAAATATTCAACCCTGAAGGAAATATTATAGAGATATTCGGTAAATGTCTCTCTCTGTCTGTGTGTGTATAGCTGTATGTGTGCTGTTGTGTTGGGATTATATACAAAGAAGTTCAATTAATTAGCGTCCTATTGTGTTGGGCTGGGACACTGTTAAGCTGTTCCTGATCTGATATGGATGTTATATGCGTGTGAGGGATTTTTTTTAGTTTTTGTTATGTTTTGTTTTTCAAGTATGTTTTGGTTCTTGTTCAGTGTCATAACATCGACGAAAGTGAGGATAAAACACGATTTCTTTGCCGTTTTAATGTGTTTGTTTTTCTTTACCTCGTTGCTTGTTATGAATATTTAAGTTTTGTGTTTAACTTTGTTCCTGCTGTGAGTGTCTTTCGGAGTGTTTACAAGTTAAGAATTAAGTGTGTGTGTGTGTGTGAGAGCTGTGGTAGTAGTGTGTGTGTGTGGGGGGGGGGGGGGGGGTAAAACAGCATCGGTGATTGTGTTAGGCTTGGCATGAAGGTGAGTGGTGAAGCAGCACAGTCAAGTGGGCGGGAGATAAAATTCTTTCTGAAGTGCGCCTCTTATGGGAGCTGACCCTGGGAGAATATGCAGGTATGTGGGGTGCGAATAGCAACAATCAGCTCAACCACAGCTCTTATAGCATTATCGAGCCCTAAACTTTGCTCTACAAGAACACCTGTAGATTACCAAGGTAGATAAAAGTGATAACTGGTGGTTATTCGCTTCTTATGTGCCCCAGTACAGGTAGATGAAGGCAGACATAGTGCAGATAGTAACAGTTCCTTGAAACCTAGGTGTTATACCACCACCACGACCCACAACTTGCTGTAGGGAGATACTCTGTTATTTTCTCAGGTGATGCTTAATGTTCTATATGTGACTAACTGGCGGGAAATACAGGGTGCGAATAGTAATAGTCGGTTAAAACACAATTCCCTGAGCACAGCCAGGACCCACAAGACACCTACACCTTCTCCAGGTATAGGAACCAGGTGATTGCTGATGATTATTGCACCTTCTCATGCACTGTTGCTCTCCAGATGTGCAGGTGAGACAGATTCATATTGTAATAAGCTACTGATTCACAGGTACTACAACATAACACTACCCTGGTTAATATTTACTCCTCTTGAGGTGATTGAAAGTGATTATCGATTATTATTTTCGCCTTTTTTTTGTGTACCTGACTGCGCTGCTAGAAATTGCAGGTGTGTGAGCCCCGAACTGGCTAGTAATCTGTAGAATCAATACTTTTGACTTTTATTCCCGAAGGAAGAGAGATGATACCTCCTTCAGATAGATCCAGGTAATTACTGAAAAGGTTGACAGCAGCCAGACAGGGTACAGTGGTGTAGCGCTGTTGACGGGCGGGCAGGTCGTGAAGGTACAAGCTGTGGTGGAGGTACAGGTACAAATATAGGTACAGACGCAAGTACAGGTACACAGACAGAGGCAAGTGCTGGTACAGGTATTCCAGGAAAGAGGTGGTCGTCAGTTGGTAATCTTGTGAGACGATCAATTTGCGACTGAGAGGGGTGGTGTGTGTGTGTGTAAATAATAATAATAATAAACGGTTTATTAATAGAGTTGCAGCCGGTGGCTGAAAATATACAGACTTACATTTGATTTAGACATAATGATATAATATGCGTTGAATACATTTACAGGGCTGTACAGTACATAAATCAGCAGTTGTTTATTATTTTAACAATTGATGGGATGGTGCTATTCTTATATCTATCGGTGCGGGCTCTTATGGGCTGAATTTTGTTGTAGTGGCGGACTGCGCGCGGTGGGTGGGGGGCTGCAGGAGGTGGCGATGACGAGGGTGGTGCATTAGTTGGCTGCCAAACCTTTCCAGTGCTTGGTGGTGGAGGTCACTGAGGGATGGCATTTCCAGGGTGGAGAGAGCGTTGATGTAGCCGGAGTATTCTGCGCCGAGCATGATTCTGCAGGCCCTTTTCTGTACCTTCTCTAGCCGACGTTGTTGGGTGGAGTTGAGAGAAGACGACCAGGCTGGTGACGCATACGTTAGCTTGGGGAGAATAAAGGTGTTGTAGATAGTCCTGTAGATAGTCCTCAGCTCTGGCGTTGGTGTCCCAAGTGACCTAAGTCGTTGTAGCATGTAGAGACGGTACGAGGCTGCCTTAGCTGTGTTATTTACATGGGCCTTCCAGTCCAGTTAGTTGTCTATAGTTACACCCAGGAGTTTGGCAGACTGCACCAGCTGGAGAGAATGGGCACCCACTGTGACTGCTGGGGCTTGCACTGGAGTGGTGGCGGTATTGATGTGCATGACTGCGGTTTTGGTATGGTTGATGGTGACCTTGTTTTGTGTGTGTGTGTGTGTGTGACACCACCTGTCACACCCTCACCTATCTCGTGCTCCTTGATGATTAATTTAATTTTAATAATTCGAAAACAACATTACAGGTACACACACAGGTACAGAAACAACATTACAGGTATACACACAGGTACAGAAACAACATTACAGGTACACATAGAGGTACGGTTACAAAAACAACAGAAACGGTACAATAAAAATAGGTACATTACAAAAGTACAGATTCTGGTAAAGACAACATCGAAAATACAGTTACACAACAAGTACTGTACCGGTTCAAATACAAGAAAAAAACCAGGTAGAGGTAGATAGCTCTGTAAAGGTGTATCTAAATAACAAGGAATGAAAATGAAGGTATATATAGTAATTTCATTTTTTATTAACTATCTAAAGTCAGATTTAAAAAGTCTTAATTTAGTTTTTATTTAAGTTTAACGCGTCCAAAATTATCGACAGTTCGGGAAGTTATATATGAGTGTATAATTTAAAGGTATATCTGTTAAGGTATATATAAGTGGCTCTCCTATTAGCTATAATCACTCAGAGTTAGAAGTGGTAAGTGAGTGATTTTTTCTTTTCCTGCGATTTTAATAGTATATAATTAGGAGTGGTTTAGGAGGGGTAGTGAGGTGTAAGGGAGGCTGCCGGTACAACGGTGTCGTGTTTTGTTTCTTACTGGTGTTTAATTCACAAGTAGATAACGTGTGAACCTGTCATTGTTGCTATCTCGAGGCAAATTACACATCACCGTATTTTTTATAAAGGTATATATGCAGTTATAATGATGTTTGGCTATATGTTTATGCAGGTATAATGATGCTAATGTATATAGAAAATAAGAGGTGTATATGACAACAAAATATTGCATAAGTGGATACATTAATTACTTGTATGTTAAAAACTGTTCTAAACTGAATACCAAAACATAAGCATATTAACGAAGTAATTGTGACCAAATCGCAAGTCATAGCAGAAACTCACAAGCTGATAATAAACACTGACATATACTGTACTGTACTGTAGGTTTGACCAAATACATAACAGTAAAAAAAAACAAAAAAAACAATCAGAGTGAAGCAGTAGAAGAGTCGTGGGTGTTGGGTTGGTGAGGGGAGACTGCGCTGTGACCCGTGGTATGTTGTCGGGGTGAGTGGTAAGGATTATGAAGCCTGACTAATATATTAAGGTGATCACATGCCTGGCTATGGTCTCTTGATTGCCGAACATTTGTTGTCTGGGCAATAACTAACCTGTTCTAAGTGAGTCACCTCGGTGTTCGGCATTTGAAACTCTCAATTGTCGTTCACTTTAACCAACATACACTGCATCCCAATGACAACACGTGCAGATGTAAACAGATAAGGACTGCAGGTCATCAGGGATTCAGTCTTTGTACTTAAACCATTTAGGATGTTCTCTGGATCTGACTACTTCTCGTAATGATCTCTGTGGTTAACATTCTTTCACAGTCACTTGACCAGCTTGTTCCTGGGGGTATAAAGAGCCTTGGTACCTAATGGCTGTGTGAGTGCTGGCAGAAATGTGGATTAACGACCAGGGAAGCTATTGAGGTGCATAAATGCGTAGAGGCATAGAGATGTTAAGGTATATGGAGAGAAAAACATTCATACAGTTGGTAGAGCATATCCCAGTGTTTTTAATTCCTGCGTTGGTCGTTACCAGAATCTTAAATGCAACATGATGGGAGAATCAGTTTATGCAGATTAGATCATGTTTTCCTCGGTGTGAGAGCTTGCTTACGACCATCGGGATTACCTGGACCTACCTGTGTCTGATACCATCTGTGTGGGGTAGGAGGAGGAGGAGGAGGAGGAGGAGATAGACTTTGGAGAGGGAGTGGGTAGGAGGAGGAGAAATTGGAGTGAGGTAAGAGAGGGAGGTTCTTGGTGGTGGGAGGGAGGGAGAACCTTGAGGCGCCCACAGGTAAACACAGGTATGATCCAACAGCTGGTGTCCTCTTACTCCTCCTCACCACCTGCTGTTACCACCACCAGCTCCCTCACCTCTCCCACCCTTCACTTCACTTTATCTTCACCTAATCACTCTACCTTACTTCTCATCTCCTCTATTCGTTATTTTTCTCTTTTACTCCTTACATTTTCCTTAGTTATCCTCCTTTCCTCACCCATCGCTTCCTTCTCTCCTTCCTCCTTCCTTCGCGTCTCTACCATTTTCCTTCACACCAAATTCTCCTCCTCCTCCTCTTTCACCTCCTACAATCCTTACCTCCTCCTCCCTCACGCCCTGCAGCCCTCACCCTCCTCCTCCTTCACGCCCTGCAGCCCTCACCCTCCTCCTCCCTCACGCCCTGCAGCCCTCACCCTCCTGCTCCTTCACGCCCTGCAGCCCTCACCCTCCTCCTCCCTCACGCCCTGCAGCCCTCACCCTCCTCCTCCTTCACGCCCTGCAGCCCTCACCCTCCTCCTCCCTCACGCCCTGCAGCCCTCACCCTCCTCCTCCTTCACGCCCTGCAGCCCTCACCCTCCTCCTCCCTCACGCCCTGCAGCCCTCACCCTCCTCCTCCTTCACGCCCTGCAACCCTCACCCTCCTCCCTCACGCCCTGCAGCCCTCACCCTCCTCCTCCCTCACGCCCTGCAACCCTCACCCTCCTCCTCCTTCACGCCCTCCAGCCCTCACCCTCCTGCTCTTCACGCCCTGCAACCCTCACCCTCCACCCCCTGCAGCCTTCACCCCCCCTCCCCCCTCCTTCACCTCCTGCAGCTGTCACCCTTCCCTCACCTCTCACCCTTCCCTCACCTCTCACCCTTCCCTCACCTCTCACCCCTCTCACTGTGTGTCCTTCAAGACTTCCTCTGTGTCTCCTTTTTCTCCTATCAACAATTTTCCCTCACACTGTTTTCACCCCTTGTCTCCCTATCCTCTCATCCTCCATTTCCATCCTCATATCTCCCCTCGTCATCATCTCTCCCTTCAACCTTCCCCTCACCCCTCCCTTTCACCTCTCCCTTCACTCACCCCTCCCCCTTCACTCCCACCTCCACTCCCACCTCCCCCTCACTCCCACCTCTCCCTTCACTCCCACCTCTCCCCTTCACTCCCACCTCTCCCTTCACTCACCCCTCCCCCTCACTCCCACCTCTCCCTTCACTCCCACCTCTCCCTTCACTCCCACCTCTCCCTTCACTCACCACCTCTCCCTTCACTCCCACCTCTCCCTTCACTCACACCTCTCCCTTCACTCCCACCTCTCCCTTCACTCACCCCTCCCCTTCACTCACCTCTCCCTCCACTCCCACCTCTCCCCTTCACTCCCACCTCTCCCTTCACTCCCACCTCTACCTTCACTAACACCTCTCCCTTCACTAACACCTCTCCCTTCACTCCCACCTCTCCCTTCACTCACACCTCTCCCTTCACTCCCACCTCTACCTTCTCTCCCACCTCTCCCTTCACCCACCCCTCCCCTTCACTCACCCCTCCCCTTCACTCCTACCTGCCCCCCCCCCTCACCACGCCCTACCCCATCAAGTGTTCCAGAGACACACTTTGATCGACCCGTCTGTTTGTGTTTGCAGCCGATAAAAGAATATAATGTTTTTATAGTCTTTTATGTTTAGAAAATGGACATAGTAACAGGCAATTGTACATAATCTCGCTTGAAGGGAATGAATGTTAGATAGGCTTAATGTCTGTCTCTCTGTTTGTCTGTCTGTCAGTTACGGCTATCTCCTCTTTTTCACCTTTTGTGTGTGTGTGTGTGTGTGTGTGTGTGTGTGTGGATCAAAGAACAAAGAAAAGCTCAGTGAAGGAGGGAAGTAATAGAGAGACTGGTGATGATAGAGAGCATAGGAGAGACGTAGAGAAGGAAGTAAATAAACAAAGCCACCAACCTGTATTGAATTCATGTATACTCAGCTTGTATAAATATACAAGTATGCATACATTCAGGTGCACATATAGGTACATATACATATTCAGGTAGCCTACATATACAGGAAGACATACACAAACAGGTACACATACACAAACAGTAACACATACAAACAGGTACACATACACAAACAAGCACACATACACGCACACAAACACAAACAGGTACACATACACAAACAGGTACACACACAAACAGGTACACATACAAGCACACATACACGCACACAAACACAAACAGGTACACATACACAAGCAGGTACACATACACAAACAGGTAAACATACACAGACAGGTACACATACACAAACAGGTACACTTACACAAACAGGTACACAAACACAAGCAGGTACACATACACAAACAGGTACACATACACAAGCAGGTACACATACACAAATAGGTACACAAACAGGTACACAAACACAAACAGGTACACAAACACAAACAGGTACACTTACACAAACAGGTACACTTACACAAACAGGTACACATACACAAACAGGTACACATACACAAACAGGTACACAAACACAAGCAGGTACACATACACAAACAGGTACACAAACACAAACAGGTACACATACACAAACAGGTACACATACACAAACAGGTACACAAACACAAACAGGTACACATACACAAACAGGTACACATACACAAACAGGTACACATACACAAACAGGTACACAAACACAAACAGGTACACAAACACAAACAGGTACACATACACAAGCAGGTACACATACACAAATAGGTACACAAACACAAACAGGTACACAAACACAAACAGGTACACAAACACAAACAGGTACACTTACACAAACAGGTACACTTACACAAACAGGTACACATACACAAACACGCACACAAACACAAACAGGTACACATACACAAGCAGGTACACATACACAAACAGGTAAACATACACAGACAGGTACACATACACAAACAGGTACACTTACACAAACAGGTACACAAACACAAGCAGGTACACATACACAAACAGGTACACAAACACAAACAGGTACACATACACAAGCAGGTACACATACACAAATAGGTACACAAACACAAACAGGTACACAAACACAAACAGGTACACAAACACAAACAGGTACACTTACACAAACAGGTACACTTACACAAACAGGTACACATACACAAACAGGTACACATACACAAACAGGTACACATACACAAACAGGTACACTTACACAAACAGGTACACATACATAAACAGGTACACAAACACAAACAGGTACACATACACAAACAGGTACACAAACACAAACAGGTACACAAACACAAACAGGTACACATACACAAACAGGTACACTTACACAAACAGGTACACATACACAAACAGGTACACATACACAAACAGGTACACATACACAAACAGGTACACATACACAAACAGGTACACATACACAAACAGGTACACTTACACAAACAGGTACACTTACACAAACAGGTACACATACACAAACAGGTACACTTACACAAACAGGTACACATACACAAACAGGTACACATACACAAACAGGTACACATTCATACACTTCATAATATGCACCTCATGTTATGTAAATCTTTCCAGCTCTTGAAGATTGATAGTGAGGACACACCTGAGCTCTGCAACACGTTAAGAGGCAGGTGTAGGACTCTCTCTCTCTCTCTCTCTCTCTCTCTCTCTCTCTCTCTCTCTTTAAGAATATGTGTGTGTGTGTGTGTGTGTGTGTGTGTGTGTGTGTTCTTACCAGTGAGTCATGAGTCAGCGGCTGGACAGTGAGTCAAGGGTAAGGATTTGTGTGAGTTTTGCCCTCGCCCTCTGACTCAGCCCTCTCCTGGTGTGTGTGTGTGTGTGTGTGTGTGTGTGTGTGTGTTTTGTTGTTGTTGTTGTTGTTGTTGTTGGCTGTAGTTTTGTTAGTGATATAATTGGTTATGGTAGTGGTGGGAGTGGTGATGGTAATGGTGGTATTAATGGTAGATGGAAGTAATGGTGGTTTAGTGAAGGTTTTGGTGATAATTGATGATATTAATGGTGGTAGGTGGGCGTCGAGGTACCGGTTTAGTGAACGGTAGTGGGCGTACACTTGGGATTCTCAGTGATTCGTATGGAAAGAATTTCCTCCTTTAACTGGTGCCTGGGGGGGGGGGGGGGCACGTCCACCTCCGGCTACAGTCTCAGTGCATTGTTGACGCCATTTTGTTCTTTATCCTTGTTTTGTACCCTTAGTGATGAACCTCTTACGTGCATCACATCTCACGCACTCACTCACAGCGTCTCTGAGATGGAGGACTCAATGGCGTCGTAATTGCTGTGAGACTGTACTGTAACTTCTGGTTGTCCTGTCATGTACAGCTGGAGGGAAAGAATCTGATCTACGACTCTCTGGGATTGCGGACTTCAACCTTCCCATCCCCCAACTTGCCCCCCACCCCAATCTGCCCCCACCATCACCCCCTCACCCTGCCCCCCACCATCACCCCCCCTCACCCTGCCCCCACCATCACCCCCCTCACCCTGCCCCCACCATCACCCCCCTCACCCTGCCCCCACCATCACCCCCCTCACCCTGCCCCCACCATCACCCCCCTCACCCTGCCCCCACCATCACCCCCCTCACCCTGCCCCCACCATCACCCCCATCACCCTGCCCCCACCCTCCTTCTCATTTTTTTTCATCTTTTCGTTGTTATTTAATTTGTATCATCACTTCATTATTTTCTTTGTTATTCTTTTGTTTTTGAATCGTCCTTTATATATTAATTATCTCTTATCGTCTCTTCTTTTCTCTTTTTTACTATGTTTATATTGAGATCCAACCGAATAAAAACGGATCCAATAATACAAGGGATTTTTCTCTCTCTCTCTCTCTCTTCAATTTTTCCTTTCTTCATCTCTCATTCTCCTCTCCTCCCTCCCTCCCTCCCTCCCTCCCTCCCCCTTCCTTCTCTCACCCTTCCATCTCTCTCTCTCTCTCCTTCCCTCCGCCCCTCCCACTCTCTCTCCCCAAATCTTGCTACGCACTTAAATGACCCTAGATGTTGATGCTTTGTAATAACACTACAACGTGAGGACTATGGGAGTCTTCTTCTTCTTCTTCTTCTTCTTCTTCTTCTTCTTCCTCCTCCTCCTCCTCCTCCTCCTCCTCCTCCTCCTCCTCCTCCTCCTCCTTCTTTGCCTAACACACACACACACACACACACCATACAAGAAGAGATAAGATATTTTCCATACGTTTCTAAAAGTATCCCTAAGTGACGAATGGTGACGAAATAGTTACGATAATTGATAAGTGACGATTAGTGACATAATTGATGATATGTGACGATATAGTGACGATTAGTTACTATTATTGATGATATGTGACGATATAGTGACGATATTTGATGATAAAGGACGAAATAATGACGATAAGTGACGAAATAGTACGATAAGTGACGAAATAGTACGATGTCACGATAAATGACGATAAGAGATGAAATAGTGACGAAATAATGAAAATACACCTTTTCACATATCCGTCAAGACATTGTAACATAACCGAATGACAGAACACATATCGAATGACACTCTAATATAACTGTTGGTTCATGCTGACAGAAGTGATTGACGTAAGTTATGAAGTTGACAGCCGTGAACAATAAACCGACAGTCTACATAGAGTTTGAGAATGTAACAATTGGAAAATGACAGACCACCAACAGTTATTTTAGATTGCCATTCGATATGTGTTCTGTCATTCGGTTATGTAACAATGTCTCGACGGATATGTGAAAAGGTGTATTAGGCACATCTTCACTACAACTACCTCACTACAGGTAGTAGGTAGTAGGCAGTTACCAAACAGGGAGGTACTACCGCCTGGGAAGATATTGGAAGCATAATGTGTTGTCTAATGGTTGACCCTGCTGCCATATGTCACCAAGTCCCAGGTTGGTGATCTGACTTTTTGCTTCATTTTCACACAATTGCAGGGTCTCAATTGTTTCTCTTACCATTAACAACACACCATACATATATTGTTTCTCACCTCTGATCTTTTTTTTCATTTTTGTATTTACAGTTCTTTATTATTAATATTATTATTATTACAGTTATTGTATTATTATCATCATTATTTTATTATTTTATTTTGTTTGTTTTATCATAAATTATATTTATTATGAATTATTATGACTATTATTTATTATTATTATTATTATTATTATTATTATTATTATTATTATTATTATTACATTTTCGCCCCCAGGCCCTGATATGGGTCAGTGACCTGTGTCCGGGTGGGCTAATCCCCGTAAAAAAACAAAAAAAAACAAAAAACACTCTTTGGCACATCTTCACTACACTATGAGGCACATCTTCACTACAACTACTTCACTACACTATGAGGCACATCTTCACTACAACTACTTCACTACACTATCAGGCACATCTTCACTACAACTACTTCACTACACTATCAGGCACATCTTCACTACACTATCAGGCACATCTTCACTACACTATCTGGCACATCTTCACTACACTATCTGGCACATCTTCACTACAACTACTTCACTACACTATGAGGCACATCTTCACTACACATCTTCACTACACTATGAGGCACATCTTCACTACAACTACTTCACTACACTATGAGGCACATCTTCACTACACATCTTCACTACACTATGAGGCACATCTTCACTACACATCTTCACTACACTATGAGGCACATCTTCACTACACTATCAGGCACCTCTTCACTTCACTGCACAACAACTATCACTTCAGCGCCTCAAAAACGCATCTGACCCCCAAATAATAACTTGATGTCCTGGAGAAGGCTGAGTCGATACAGATAATTAAAAATGTCTTGCCGAAAAACAAAAAACTTCCAAGATTGGGTGTGTGAGCTTCTCCCTGAGGACGTGACTGACCTCCTACAAGACGGTGCGGAAATTCTTGGGGAGGGAGCGCACGCAATTGCTTACCTTGTCAAATGGGGGAGTGATGTAGCTGTTTTGAAAAAGGCAGTGTCACCATCAGGCAAAAAATTCTTCAAGGATGAGGCTGCCAAGATGTATGCTCTCGATGGTGCTGGGGGGATTCCTAAGGTACTTGGGTACTGTCCAAAACCTCCAGCGATCCTCCAGTCCTTCAGGGGTAAGCTCACACTCAACCACCTTCTCTCTGAAGATCACCTGATCTGCCAATATGACCTTATACAACTGGGGCTCCTCCTTGGTGAGAAAATCCTTGAGATGAACACGAAAGGTCTAGCTCACAATGACATTAAGGAGGATAACATAATGATCCAAGGGCCCTCATCCCGGCCAGAGGTCAGCCTCATTGACCTCGGTTTGGCCTGTGAGATCGGTAAGTCTTGTAAAATCAGCGCTGATTGCCTACACGAGGACTTCCCCTGGATGGCCCCTGAAGTCTGCCGTGGGTTTAAGACCACCAAGAATTCAGATACATATTCTTTTGGGTTTGTCCTGATGGAAATGATCAAGGAGGCCCCAGGGGACCATCCAGAGGTCACAAAACTCGCCAAGAAGGCCATGGCCAAGCGCCGCACTGACCGGCCATCACTACCACACCTCCTCCGAGAATTCCGAGAAATCATCCGTTGAAGAAAAATTTTGTATGCCCCAAGTTCACCGTATTACTTAAAAAAAAAAAAAAAAAAAAAAGGGAGAGAGAGAGAGAGAGAGAGAGAGAGCTATAAAGCACACACTATCTCTCACCTTCCCACAGCGTATCTGAACGAAACGAAAAATAAAACTCAAACGACAGGTAAACATTGCATCCGATTCCTTGTCCTCCTGACTTCAACATTCCCCTAACTCTAACCTCAACAACACAACCTTGGACTTTTTTTTCATAAGATGGCAGACCAATGGGTAAGGAAAACGCTTAAATTCACGATGTTAATTATATTTTTAAATAAATTGGGCCCAAAACTCTACAAAATAAGGGTTAAAGTTGCTAAAACATCACGTGACTGAGAAAACTAGTTATTTATGATAGAATTGAAGGTCTAAATCGTTCCTAACTCATCACAAGCCATCAGAAAAATCTAGTCTGCATGTCTAGGTACAGATTGTTTGAGACGTTTATTGAGATACAAAAAACATTAATACATCTCAAAGGGATGAAGTGACATAAGTCATCCCCACCCCAGTCCAGGAATGTCCCTCTCAGGACTCACATAAATCCCTAATATTTCATATAATCAGTTATAGTACATAGTTTTATTCTAGATGCAAAATTTCTATATTTCTTTAATATTTCATCTATTTTCCTATTTTTATACATCCACTCTATTTGCATGGGGACATTATTTATATGGGCATTTCTATATACATTAAGCAATGGGCATTCCAGTATATAATGTGGCAGGGTATGGGATCTGGATGTTCTACAAACTCTACATTCTTTATCCTGTTCACTTCTCTCAGCTCCAAGTTCCCAATAATATTTATATCCTAATCTTAACCTCATATACACCGAATCTTTCCACCTACTCCCATCTTTCCCATATGTAAATTTTGTGTTCATGAGAACATGATGGTAATGTTTCATTGTTTCACTTTTCTCGTATATTTCATTCCTTTTGAAATTATCTTCTATTGATTGTATTTTCCGTAATTTGCTCCTTAATTGTTTCAAGGTTTTAGTACATATTATGTCGATCTCGGCCTTTTCCGTGGCTCTTTTTGCTATTATATCTACTGCTTCATTAAGACCAATGCCTACATGTGAAGGGACCCATACAAATTGAACATTATGGCCATTTTTCCTTATTGTATTTACTAATTTTCTACATGAACCAATAATGTGTTCAAAGACTGGACTCCCACTGTTCAAAGAATCCAAAGCTGCCCTACTATCAACAAAAAAATATGCATCTTTATACACATTTACAACATTTTCCAATCCTACTAAGATTGCATATAACTCAGTTTAAGTTGATGATATAAAACTGCTCAACCGAAGTCCAATTTTGATGTCATCCTTTCCTTGTTCTGTGTACTGTCTTATAAGGATCCCACACCCTGCCCTGCCACTTGATATAACTGAACCGTCACAATATACATGCAATGTGTTTATTTTAGGCAAATTACTAATCTTATTCCCATATAAAGCCCTTAACTGTCTTGGTTCATGTAATGATTTCTTCATTGTGAGAGGCACTAAGTCTAACTCTACTTCTCGTTCTTCCCAGGGTGGACTCTTACAACTCTTCTGAACAGCTGTACACCAGTCTGCCAGATTACATTTTTTAATAATATTTACTAATCCATTCATGTATCCTCTCTTGCCTTGCCTGCAGAAGGTCCTTTTATCTTTTAAACCATCATTTATATCTTGTACAAATTTACCCCCACTGTTCCCTCTCATTAATCGAACTGCTGCAACTGTATTAATTTCATTGACCCTCTGTGAAATGCTCTGTAACCCTAGTTCCATTTTCATTATCTCAATCATTGCATTCTTTTGACACCCTAAAATTATTCTCATTGCTTCATTTTGCATGATCTCAAGCTTCCGTAACCTTCCTTCAGCAGTACAAGAGAGGACATAGTCTATAAGTGATCTGATGGTAGAAATATACATCATTCTCAGTATGGGTACCCCAGCACCTTTACCACAGCCTTCAAGGGCTGTAATCTTGCTCTACATTGAGTGAGGACATGATATATTTCTGCCTCCTTACTTTCACTAGTAAAGCCAATATATATTCCTAAATATTTATACTTTGACACTTTCTCAGCAATTATTCCATTTAGAAAAATGGATTCAGTTCCTCTTCCTTTACATTCACACTTGGTTTTTTCTTCATTGATAACTAAGCCCATCTTTTGAGAAAGAACACTAAAATTATTTAATGCAATATGCAAATTTTTGACAGAGTTTCCTTGAAATAAGATGTCATCTGCATAAATGATAGTTGCAACTCCTGTGGGATATTTGTGTGAGGCTATCTTGTTCATTAACACATTAAATAACATTGGGCACAATACTGCCCCTAGTTCAAGTGCTCTTTCCTCAGACAAACATCCCTCATACCATACACAGGCTCTCCTTCCATGCAAGTAGTCACCTATCCAGTGTAACAACTCCCCTGATACCCCTAGAGCAGCCAGTTCATTCATAACTACTTCACTGTGAGCTTTATCAAATGCTCCTTGTAAATCCACAAAAACTCTACATCTGTCTGCATCATTTGATAAACATTTTATAACACAGTCTGAAGTACATTTCCCTTCCAAAAAACCAAATAAACTACAAGATAGATTTTCCCCCACAATATATAGAAGCCTATTTAATAATACAGTACTCTCTCCATCATCTTGGAAAAACAAGATGTTAAAGACACTGGCCTGTATCCACCAGTTGCCTTAGGGACAGGGATAACTATCACTTTCTTCCATTCTGTTGGTAATCTACCCTCTGTATAGCTCATGTTGAATAAATCTAATAATGGACTATTTTCCATACTAACTAAGCAGTTCCAAATTTCCTAAGTCACACCGTCTTCACCTGGTGCTGTAGATTTTCCTTTTTTAACAGCATTTAATAACTCATCTTGAGTCTAAAAATCTAAATACTTATGGTAGTCAGAGAAGTAAATTTGACCCATCTAATCTATATAAAACAAAGAAGTATGTCTGTGGTGATGATGGATGGTGTTATATGTAGTGATGATGGATGGTGTTATATGTAGTGATGATGGATGGTGTTATATGTAGTGATGATGGATGGTGTTATATGTAGTGATTATGATTGGTGTTATATGTAGTGATGATGGATGGTGTTATATGTAGTGATGATGGATGGTGTTATATGTAGTGATGATGGATGGTGTTATATGTAGTGATGATGGATGGTGTTATATGTAGTGATGGTGGATGGTGTTATATGTAGTGATGATGGTTGGTGTTATATGTAGTGATGATGATTGGTGTTATATGTAGTGATGATGATTGGTGTATGTAGTGATGATGATTGGTGTTATATGTAGTGATGATGATTGGTGCTATATGTAGTGATGATGGGTGGTGTTATATGTAGTGATGATGGATGGTGTTATATGTAGTGATGATGGGTGGTGTTATATGTAGTGATGATGGATGGTGTTATATGTAGTGATGATGGATGGTGTTATATGTAGAGATGATGATTGGTGATATATGTAGTGATGATGGATGGTGTTATATGTAGTGATGGATGGTGTTATATGTAGTGATGATGATTGGTGTATGTAGTGATGATGGATGGTGTTATATGTAGTGATGATGATTGGTGTTATATGTAGTGATGATGATTGGTGTTATATGTAGTGATGATGATTGGTGTATGTAGTGATGATGATTGGTGTTATATGTAGTGATGATGATTGATGTTATATGTAGTGATGATGATTGGTGTATGTAGTGATGATGATTGGTGTTATATGTAGTGATGATGATTGGTGTTATATGTAGTGATGATGATTGGTGTTATATGTAGTGATGATGATTGGTGTATGTAGTTATGATGATTGGTGTTATATGTAGTGATGATGATTGGTGTTATATGTAGTGATGATGATTGGTGTTATATGTAGTGATGATGATTGGTGTTATATGTAGTGATGATGATTGGTGTTATATGTAGTGATGATGATTGGTGTTTGTAGTGATGATGATTGGTGTTATATGTAGTGATGATGATTGGTGTTATATGCAGTGATGATGATTGGTGTTATATGTAGTGATGATGATTGGTGCTATATGTAGTGATGATGATTGGTGTTATATGTAGTGATGATGGATGGTGTTATATGTAGTGATGATGATTGGTGTCATATGTAGTGATGATGATTGGTGTATGTAGTGATGATGATTGGTGTTATATGTAGTGATGATGATTGGTGTATGTAGTGATGATGATTGGTGTATGTAGTGATGATGGATGGTGTTATATGTAGTGATGATGATTGGTGTTATATGCAGTGATGATGATTGGTGTTATATGTAGTGATGATGATTGGTGTTATAAGTAGTGATGATTGGTGTATGTAGTGATGATGATTGGTGTATGTAGTGATGATGATTGGTGTATGTAGTGATGATGATTAGTGTTATATGTAGTGATGATGATTGGTGTATGTAGTGATGATGATTGATGTTATATGTAGTGATGATGATTGGCGTATGTAGTGATGATGATTGGTGTTATATGTAGTGATGATGATTGGGTTATGTAGTGATGATGATTGGTGTATGTAGTGATGATGATTGATGTTATATGTAGTGATGATGATTGATGTTATATGTAGTGATGATGATTGGTGTATGTAGTGATGATGATTGGTGTATGTAGTGATGATGGATGGTGTTATGTAGTGATGATGGATGGTGTTATATGTAGTGATGATGGATGGTGTATGTAGTGATGATGATTGGTGTTATATGTAGTGATGATGATTGGTGTTTTATGTAGTGATGATGATTGGTGTTTTATGTAGTGACGATGGATGGTGTTATATGTAGTGATGATGATTGGTGTTATATGTAGTGATGATGATTGGTGTTATATGTAGTGGTGATGGATGGTGTTATATGTAGTGTTGATGGATGGTGTTAAATGTAGTGATGATGGATGGTGTTATATGTAGTGATGATGGATGGTGTTATATGTAGTGATGATGATTCGTGTATGTAGTGATGATGATTGGTGTATGTAGTGATGATGATTGGTGTATGTAGTGATGATGGGTGGTGTTATATGTAGTGATGATGATTGGTGTATGTAGTGATGATGATTGGTGTTATATGTAGTGATGATGATTGGTGTATGTAGTGATGATGGGTCTTCTTCTTCTTCTTCTTACGTTACACTGTTCTGTCTTATTATTATTTTTTAATGTTTTCTTCACCTTTTTATCTTACGATGGAAACTTACACCGGTGTATCATAGAAAGACACTTGATCTCACTAAACTTGACATATAAAACTACACCTTCACTAACAACAAAAAACTACCAATAAACCATAACAAAAAATTCTTAAACATTTTCCCAAACTCTCTCTATATATTTATGTATCCTGATGTCGTTTTCATAAACTGGATTAGTTTTATACAGTAGTTTGTGTAGTAGTTGTGGTGGGGAGTGAGTCGCGGTAATTATTGCAGGAGTGAGGAGGACTTTGATGTAAACTTTCTTTTATGATTTTTTTTTTAATGTCATATTCTGAACTTTGTCGCTTTTTGTGAAACACTGTATAATGTATATCTTCCACGAGATTCTTCCTTGTCCGCCAAAGGTTTTAAGAATGGTGTGTGTGTGTGTGTGTGTGTGTGTGTGTGTGTGTGATGGACAGGCAGAGGTACACATACACACACATGACAGTATCGTCGTCAAAAGGTCATCAAGAGTAACGTCATCAATATTCCAGGTGAGTCTTGCTAGGAAACACGAAGATACTGTAACTACACACTGTTACTACTGACGAAGGTGATATAGTTAGACGAAAGGGAACTCGCACCGAGGAATGACATGATGGATGATTAACACTGCAAGTAAGATGGTGGTGAGATTTTAAGTAGGTTTTAAGTAAGTGTGTTTTAAGTAAGTGTGTTTTAAGTAAGTGTGTTTTAAGTAAGTGTGTTTTAAGTAACGTAAACCATAGCAATGAAATGACCTCTTTAATTATGGATCATTTAATAGCGCAAATAATACGCTAATTATAGATGTGAATTAGACAGATTTGTATATTTTTTGTTTTAGTTATTTGTAAGTCATTATTCAGGTAAGATAATAGAGTTAATTAAATTCTACCTGAGAGTGTAGGTGAGGTGGACGGCCGCAGGTAACTACACCCAGGCCGGGTTTTTTTTTTTACTACTATAAAAGTTAACTGTTGTTTGAGGCCAAGAATTTGTGTCTGATAAACCTTGACATTTGAAGCAGATATAACCTTATTAACATCATCAACAACAACAACAATGATTTATAACAACAACAAAAACATCAGTAACAATAACACTAACAACTACACCACCAACAAAAACAACGGTACTAACACCACCTACATTAACTACAACAGCAGTACGAAAACAGTAACAGAAACACCACCACCAACAACAATAACAACAGCAGTACTAACGACAACAACAATAACAATAATACCACTAGCACCACCACCACCAACAACAACAACATTACCAACAACAACATTAGCACCACCGCTACCATCAACATCATCACTACCACTACCAACAACAACAGCAGGTGGCAAATCAGGTGGTGGGCAGAAAGAGGGACGGCGGGAGGGGGAGGGGGAGATTCCTGGTTAATAAGTGAGAATATAAGAGGCGAATCATAGACCCTCACTCATGGTAGCAGAACTGTTCCTCTCTGCCAGACTAAATTAAGTTTATTGGTCTTTTGACGAAATAAAAGTGAAATTAAAAATAAAATAAAAAACAGAAAGAAGAAATAAGTTAAATATGATAAAAAAAATTGCTGGTTCCTTCAAGAATCAAATAATGAAAAACAAATAAAAATCTGGAGATAAAAAAAAATTCGTTAATATCTTGAAAATAAATGTTGAAAAATAAAATTAAATCGACTATCAGAACAAATTTGCTGAGGACTGGAATATTTGATATTATAGAATTAAATAAAATCTGAATATCCATAAGTTATTTGGTCTATTGAAGATAAAGTATTGAAGAAAATGTAAATTAAGTCTTTAGTTGATAGAATTGGTTTGTGTCAGAAAATAAAAGACTGCAAAGAGGAATCGATATATGATATTGTTTTACTTAAGAGTGTTGTAAGTGTTGTGTTGTACCTGTGGTGTTGTGCTGTGTTGTACATGTTGATAACGATAAATAGAAAGATAGAAAATGTGTGAGAGAGAGAGAGAGAGAGATGTAAACGTGAGAAAAATTGTGAAAGTAGGAGAAAGACAGAATCAGAGAGAAATCGAGGAGTGAGAGAAGGAAAAAAGAGGGAGATAGACGTCCGGTCATTGACCAATCAGCGCCTCTGCAATGGGGTAGTGGGCTGTCAACTTCATTCCTGATTGGCTCTCTCTCTCTCTCTCTCTCTCTCTCTCTCTCTCTCTCTCTCTCTCTCTCTCTCTCTCTCTCTCTCTCTCTCAAAGGATGAATAGGTGTTTAATAGATGTTCAGGTGTTAAGAGAATGAACAGGTGTTTAGAGAATGAACAGGTGTTTAGAGAATGACCAGGTGTTAAGGGGATGAACAGGTGTTAAGAGAATGACCAGGTGTTAAGAGAATGACCAGGTGTTTAGAGAATGACCAGGTGTTAAGGGGATGAACAGGTGTTAAGAGAATGACCAGGTGTTAAGAGAATGACCAGGTGTTAAGAGGATGAACAGGTGTTAAGAGAATGACCAGGTGTTAAGAGGATGAACAGGTGTTAAGAGAATGACCAGGTGTTTAGAGAATGAACAGGTGTTAAGAGGATGACCAAGGTGTTAAGAGAATGAACAGGTGTTAAGAGAATGACCAGGTGTTAAGAGGATGAACAGGTGTTAAGAGAATGACCAGGTGTTTAGAGAATGAACAGGTGTTAAGAGAATGACCAGGTGTTTAGTGGATTAGGTCGCTTATGCCTGAGAATAGGATGACGGCACGGTGTTATTGGCTTAGGGGGGGGGGGACTGAAGGAGGCCAGAGACTTGGTTTGGAGGAGGAGGTTGAGGGAAGGAGAGGAAACTATAGGTAGGAATAGGGATGGTAGGGAGTAGGGATAGTGGGTGGGAAGGGATGGGTATGGTGGAGGAGGCCGGGATGGAAGGACAGGTGGGTGGAGAGTGTTACAAGGTACAGGTGAGTCGTTACCTGTTGTGTAGGGTTCAGTGCATCACCATAATCCTGGGGCATCCTTCCCTCCACCTCCCTATTTCCATCCTTCCCTTTCTCCCTACATCCTCCCCCCCCCCCCTCTCTCTCTCTCTCTCCCTACAACCTTCCCTCCCTCCCTTTCTTCCTCCATCCTTCCCTTCTCTCTCCCTGTCTCGGGGTATCCAGGGAGAGAAATAAAAGACACACACACACACACACACACACACACACCAGCAGGGAGGAGACACACACCAAGGCCCAGAGCTCCCCTGACTGACCTTCGGAACCTCGTGTATAAATCCCAGCTAATTATGCTTTAGAAAAACCTGTGCATCCCCGCCGAGGTGCAGTTTCCCCCGCCCCTCCATCCTGCACCTCACCCCCCTTCTCTTCCATACACACACACACACCAACATCTTGTTACTTGCTCCATATACATGTTTCACTTGATACATCTCAACGTGTGGCAAACAATAGAGCGAATGATGCCTGTTTACACTTGTCTCTTTGCCTCAAATTCATCAGCAAGATTTTTTTTTTCCTGATTACGGTTTTAAGGATTCCTTTTGGCAGACAGTGACTTTGGTAGACGCGAGAATGACTAACTAATTAAGGCATCAACTCTTTGTTATGTTCAGTGAGGCTTACATGAGCAACAGCAGCTTGATCTTGACACTCGTATCAACAAGAACGCATATTGGTGTCTGTCTGTTAAACTCACCTCTGTTTGTAACTGCTGTCTGTGGCTAAAGTAAAATTCAATTCCCCCTTTGTCCTTTTCTCTTTACTCTTTAAACCCATTTATTATTGTACATGTCTCTTTCTTCCTGACCCTTCCTCCTTGCTGCCTCCTCCCTGACCCCTCCTCTCTGTCTCCTCCTTGATTTCTATTCCCTAACTCCTCCTCCCTGACTTCTCCTCCCTGGCTTTTCACCCTGGCTCCTCCTCCCCCTGACTCCTCCTCCCCCTGACTCCTCCTCCCTATTCCTTGACTCTTCCTCCGTAACCCATCCTCCCTGAACCCTCACTCTCTGACTCCCCTCTTACTCCTCCCTGGATCGTCTTTCCTGCTGCCTTCTCCTTTACTCCTATTCCCTGGCTCCTCCTCCCTGACTCTTCCTCCCTGACTCATCCTCCCTGACTGCTCCTTGCACCCTTCTGCCTCCACTCTTCTCCCTGCACCTCTCCCCTGTATACAGTCATCCACTCGTCGTTGCTCTTACTTCCATGTACTGTATTTCTGTACCGTTTTGCTCCCCTGTTAACCTAACCTTCTCCCTTCACCTAACCCCTCTCTACATGCATTCCATCTCTTTCTATTTCCCTATTTATCAAAGCTTCTCTCCCTTCCTTTATCCGTTCCTCCTCCATAACTTTTCTTCTTTGTTTATTCTCTCTCACATCCCCTGCATTCCTTTTCTCTGCTGCTTTCCTTATTATCCATACTTCCCTCCTCTTCATATTCCACAGGTCTCAGCCCCCCACCCCGCCCTCTCTTACTGCGCCGGCAAGGAGGTCAGTAAGAAGGAACAGGGTGTAGGCACTGTAGGTGAAGGGGAGGAGGGGGGGGAGGGTTGGGCAGGTAAAGGTAAAATAAGCATAGCGGGTGGGAGGAAGGAGGGAGCGAAGGAATGGGGAGGGGAGAGCGAGGTGAGGGAGGGAGGGGGGGATGACCGGCACACAACCCCAGAGAAGAGACCATGTTAGCTGCCCCGCCATGACCAGCCTCCCTCCCTGACTCACCTGCGGATTAAGGCATCATCGCAGGTAACGGGGTTGACAGGTACTTCGACGCCTTCTGCTGGCTACCTGACGGTTTTAAATATCCTCAAAGTGATTCAATCTACTCCAGTTTAAACCTATTACGAGTTTACTTCTTAGTTTAAAGTGTTACAGTCTTAATTGCACCCCATTTTCCAAGGTACACGTCGTAAATTCTGGGAGTATGTTGTTTTAGAGAGGATGGTGGAGAGAGGCTGGGAGTAGTGTACCAGGTATCGCAGTGCAGGTGAGAGTAATATGGCTATCTTCACCTGGTATCTGCACCACCTCCCTCCTCCCCCGCCACGCTCAGACGGTGGTGTGGGCGGCAGGGGTTGGGGAAGCGGGAGGGAGGTGGGGGGATGGAGGGGTATTGGATGATAGGGTATGAAGTAAGGGAGAGGAGGTTAGAGATGCTGAGATATTGGGGTAGGTAAGGGAGGGGCGATTGGGGTTGGAATGGAAAGTTGCATGCAAGAGTGGAGGGGTGAGAGAGAGGGGGAAGGGGGTTGAGGTGTGCAGGTACGAGAAGTGAGGAGCTGCACAGTGAGAAACCGGTGTGGAGCGGCAAGGAATGAGGAGAGGGGGTGATGGAGGGGGCATGTAGGAAGAGGGGGTGTGAGGAGCAAGAGAGGAGAATAAAAGGGACGAGAAACAAATGCTGATGTTGTTTTCCCTGTGTGTGTGTGTGTGTGCGTGCGATACAATGAAGTGCCTTTTTTTTTTCGTGGTGGTTGGAGGCGTGTGACATGTTCTCACGCTGAGGAGGGAAGGGAGTAAGTTGTGTTATGGGGGGGGGGGGGCGAGCAGGGGTGGGTGAGGTGGGTTGAGGGGGAGTGAGGTGAGTGGGTGGGTAGTGGGGATGGAAGCCAAAGGGTACATGACTCGCTTAACTTGGTGGCTTAAAACAGGTACAAACAATGTTGGTGCCAAGAGCTACCCTGAGGAACCCCTGAACTTAACAACGACAGTAATATTAATAACAATACTAGTAAATTATAAACAGTCCTGACATCTGCTGATGACATGACAATCATAATTTAGTATGGGGTTGTTCACATCCATCATAGGTATATTGTTATTGATTGTAGTAATTATCTATTTTTGGAGGTAGTGAAGATTACCTTTGAGCACCTTCTAATTATGTTCGTGTCATTACATTGTATAATTCTTGTTGTGGTATTTCCCTGTGGTTCTCTGTACTCTGGGTGTGGACTACCTGGTGTTCCGTGTGCGGGTTGTGGTGGCGGATTATTTTTTACAGTTTAGTGTCAGTGGTGGCGGCCTCCCATTTACATTTAAGTTAAATCGAACTGGAGGAGGGGAAGGGGTAAGGGGAGGGAGGGAGGGGAAGAGGTAAGGGGAGGGAGGGAGGGGAAGAGGTGTTATATTTAAGAATGATTATGTTATTAATATATTATATTATATTATATATATATATATATATATATATATATATATATATATATATATATATATATATATATGCTCATAACCACAAGGAAATAGTAAACACGAAGTTCCCAAGCGCTTTCGTGTAATTCACATCTTCAGGGGTGAGTACAGACTAGTCTGTACTCACCCCTGAAGATGTGAATTACACGAAAGCGCTTGGGAACTTCGTGTTTTCTTTTTCCTTGTGGTTATCAGCATATACCAGGATCACGCGCACCGACAGTGATTTATTTGCATATATATATATATATATATATATATATATATATATATATATATATATATATATATATATATATATATATATATATATATATTTTAATAGTGTGGTTTTGGTGGAATTGTTGAACTGTGTGGATAGGCGAATCACACACACACACACACACACACAGTATCCTAGGTCAGGTATGCAGCTTCTGTTTATGTGTGTGTATGTCTGTTTTTTCCTGCATTTAGTGCCTTATTTTTTGATAGTTGTATTCACGGTCTGTGTTTCTTTTCAGGTAAGTGGGAGGGGCGAGGTGGTCCTGCTGCTGCTACCCTGGCCGGAGGATGAAGTGAGTATGTGGGGTGTCTCACTCACTCATCCATCGCAAAAGAACTCTCTCTCTCTCTCTCTCAAGAGCGCTCGCACTAAAAATACTGGTGGGGTGTTGGTAGTGAGTGATGGTGAGTGGGGAAGATTGAGTGGGGGGAGAGTGTAGTGGTGCTGGTGGTGAATGGGGGCGAGTATGGTGGTGATGGGGGAGAGAATGGTGGTAGTGGTGAAGGGGGAAAGTGTTGTGGTGGTTGCGAGTGGGGAGAGTGGTGGTGGTGCTAGAGAGTGGGCGTGGTTGTGCGGTGAGTGGCGGAGAGAGTGATGGTGGTGAGTGGGGAAGAGAGTGGTGAGTGGGGGTGCAGCGGGTGGCAGGTTTGTTATGGCACAGCCGTAACAGGAAATAGCCTTTCTCACTGGCGTTTATGCTGCCCAGATAAAGTCATTCTCATCCGACGTGTTATCCCGTCATTGTTGTTGTTGTTATTGTTGTGTGCCTCTGTGGTGTCTGGGCTGCACCTGCTACTGCGGTTGCTGCTGGTGTCTGAGGCCGCAGTTGTCCACCCTCATCACCATTGGCCAAGTTTTGGGCGTGGGTTGGCCGAATTCCGAACCTGGACCAACCCTTGACCACCCCTTAGATCAGCCCTGGACCACCCCTTAGACCAGCCCTGGACCACCCCTTAGACAAGCCCTGGACCACCCCTTAGACAAACCCTGGACCACCCCTTAGACAAGCCCTGGACCACCCCTTAGACAAGCCCTGACACCAGCCCTAGACGGAAGTTGGTCAAAGAAGGGAAGGTTTATGCCCTACATATATACAGTACATCACAGTTATGGCTGCCACACACCCTGTTGGTTTCTATTGACGGCTGATTCATTTTGAATTTAATTACAGGTGCGTTGACTTGCTGTGTGTTAATTAGTGTTCTTTGAGTTCCCTAATATATTGCGGTCAATCTGTGTGTCACTTAACTGTACACGAGACTTTTACTATATGATATTTTTATCGTAAGACTCCCCACCTGGTCTTGCCTTCAGGTGACCCCCCAGGTGTGTGTGTGTGTATGCTTGAGGGGGGGGGGGGGGGGGAGGTCCTTTTTGATTTTAGGAGGATGGTGGGGGATCAGAGGTCAAGGTCACTAGTGGTCACTGGTGTTAAGTTTAAGGTCACTGGTGTTAAGTTTAAGGTCACTGATGTTAAGTTTAAGGTCACTGATGTGGGTTTCTGGTTGATAAGTTCAGTTTCATGCACCGCCCGCCATCCTCCTGAAGTTTTAATGATGGTATGTTGGCCAGGGTGGTGGAGGAAGTGACCGGGGTATTAGGTCATCTCTTGCCGCCTCCTCGTCTTTATCTTCTTCACCCTCTTCCTCTTCTTTTCACCCTCTTCCTCCTCATTTTCTTCCGCCTCCTTCCCCTCCTCATCTTCTTCATCCTCCTCCTCTCTCTTTCCTCCTCTCTTTCCTCTTCCTCCTCTTTCCTCCTCCTCGTCCTCCTCTTTTACTATTATTTTGGGTAGTATTTCGTTTTCCACCTCCACTTCTTTTCTCACTTCTTCCTCTTCACGATACTGTTGTTATTATACCATTGTTCCCCACCACACACTTCCATCAAACCTCCTCCTCCACCACCACCACCACCACCACCACCACACCATCTCCTCCTCGTGCACCTTCAATCAGCCT
Source organism: Homarus gammarus (assembly GCA_958450375.1). NCBI lineage: Eukaryota > Metazoa > Arthropoda > Malacostraca > Decapoda > Nephropidae > Homarus > Homarus gammarus. Next base: position 5,711,499 of record CAUDMG010001799.1, read on the forward strand.
TAGTGAACACCTGTATATTATTGGCTCCAGTAGTAACGTCTTTCTCACTCACTCATTAGTCAGCATTTACCTGTTTATCAAGTTATCGTCTTATTTATTTATTTATTTATTTTTCGTCCAGTAGGATTTTTTTTTTTACTTTGGAGAAATATTTATAACAATAAATTAATATTGATTTATTTGACGGTGGTTATTATTGATGGGTGGGAATAGGTGGATGGATGGATTGATGTGTGGATGGTTGGGTGGTTGGATATATGAGTAGATTGATAGATAGATAGATAGATAGATAGATAGATAGATAGTAGGAGAGCCATCCATGGAGTCTGAGACCCTGGACAATAACCCCAGATATTGAACCCTGAGGACCCTTCCCCCCCTCTCTCTCTCTCTCTCTTCTCCTTTTCTTCCCACATCGCCCCTCAATTTCCCCTCTCCTTCTCCCTCTCATCCCCTCCTCAACCGTGTTCATCCCCTCACCCCACTAGCTTTTCCTTCTCCTCTCCCCCTCTTCCACTCCCTTCATCCACACCCCCCTCCCCTCCCCCATCCCCCCTCTCCGAGATTCCTCATCCGTCAAGTTCAGGGTTGTCTCGTGTGTCCTGATGAATAGATGGTGATAGATGGATAGATGGATGATTTGAGGTTTGACCGGGAGGGCTAGAAGGGGGGGTGGGAGGAGGAGATGGATTTGTTTGCAGCAGGTGAGGGATGAAGAAGGATTAAGGAAAGTAGTTGTAGAGGAGGGAGGGAAGGAAGAGTGGAGGAGGGAAGGAGAAGTTGGGGAGGGAAGGAGGAGTTGAGGAGGGAAGGGTGAGGGAGGGAAGAGTGGAGGAGGGAAGGAGAAGTTGGGGAGGGAAGAAGGAGTTGAGGGGATGATTGAATAAAAATGAATGGTATGAGCGAGTGGCAAGGGTGAGTCTTGGGGTTCGTATCTAATCTCTCTCTCTCTCTCTCTCTCTCTCTCTCTCTCTCTCTCTCTCTCTCTCTCTCTCTCTCTCTCTCTCTCTCTCTCTCTCTACTAATCTATCTATCTATCTAATAAATATATTCTTACATAAGGTCTTAACTAAAAGTTCCAAGGAATTCCAATTACGGGAGATCGAAAGAGGAGGAGGAGGAGGAAGAGGAGAGAGGCTGTGATTGGTGGGGGAAAGAGGAGGAGAGAAACTGTGATTGGTGGAGGGAAGAGGAGGAGATAAACTGTGATTGGTGGAGGGAAGAGGAGGAGATAAACTGTGAGTGGTGGAGGGATTAGGAATAACCAACAGTAATTGAAGAGAAACAGGTGAAGGTTTTTGAGGGCAGGAGATGATGAAAATAGGAAGGAATCGTCGAGGGACACCGGGAGTTATTGGTGACTGAGAGGGAAGAGAGGAGGAGAGAGAATACGTGATAAGTAATGTGTTAAGGTTTGTAGTGAGGTCAAAATAACAAGGACGGCCAAAGACATCTAGGTGCGGTAATTGGCACGGAGGACTTCAAGACCGAGTACGTAACGGGAAAGGTGAATGAGTGGGTGAAGGAAATCCAAACTCTATCTGATATTGCTAAAACAGAGCCACATGCGGCTTTTGCGGCATTCACCTATGGAGTCAAGCATCGCTGGAATTACCTGATGCGCACTATCCCTCATATCGGACTCTTCCTCCGCCCTCTGGAAGAAACCATCAAGGTCGCTTTTATCCCAACACTAGTGAAAAACCCTTATTTAACCCCAGCAGAAAGATCACTCATTGTATCATCACCGAAACTGGGAGGAATGGGATTGACTAATCCAGAGGAGCTTGCCGCCACAGAACATCAGAACTCTGCCAAGCTCACGGCAGCCCTCACTGAGCACATAAAAGCTCAGAATGTAACAAGTCAGGTGGATTCCAACGAATTAAACAAGATTCGACGGTCCATTACGACAGAACGGCAGCACACCTAAAGTGATAAACTACAACAACTGTTGCAGCAATTGCCAGACAGAACTGGCTAACAACGTTACCGATAAGGGCAAAAGGCTTCATCCTTAATAAACAAGCATTCACAGATGCCATTGCTCTAAGGTACGGCAGGTCAGTAGAAGGTTTGCCCTCCCAATGCGTGTGTGGCTCATCTTATGACATCGACCACACCATAGTGTGCAAGAAAGGGGGCTTCGTATGCATGAGGCATGACGAAGTAAGGGCTCTCACTGCAAATTTACTGAAGGAAATCTGCCACGACGTCATGGTGGACCCGCCCTTCCTGCCATTGGACGGTGAGAACCTCCGTCACAGGACTTCAAACACATCCAACGAAGCCCGTGTGGACGTCAGTGTTCGAGGATTCTGGACGCGGGGACAGGGTGCCTTCTTTGACATAATGATTTTCGATCCCATGGCCGCATGTCACCGTAACCTAGCTCTCGATGCTGCACACAAGAGGAACGAGAATGATAAGATCAGGGCATATGGGGAGAGAATTCTGAATGTTTATCAGAAAAGCTTCACTCCTCTGGTGTTCACAACCTCTGGTGGGATGGGACCAAGTGCAAGATATTCTATGCCAGACTCGCGGAGGTGTTATCCAAACGGAAGCAGCAGACCAGAAGTTTCGTTACAGCCTGGTTGAGATGTCGACTGTCCTTCTCTCTGCTTAGGTCGGCATTGCTCTGCCTCAGGGGAACGAGATCTTCGACCCCAAAGCCCACAACGGTCACTGAATGCCGCATAGATCTGCGGCTCAACTAACTCAACACAGCTAGGATAGCTAATTTTGCATTATTATAGTTAATTTCAAGGTAACAAAATGGCGGCCTGGATGTGACTATTGGGGGAAGCTGGAAGCCATTAATAAAAAGAAAGTAGTAGTAGTAATACGAGTATGCTAGTGGTTGGGTAATAGTAGTTGTAGTAGTATAGTAGAACCCCTCCATTTCTTCCTCCTACTCCCCATTTTTCTTTCTCCCCCCCCCCCTCCCCCTTCTCTCCTACCGCCTTCTCCATCCTATTCCCTATCACTCCACTTTCTTCCTCCTCACCGTCTCCTCCCCCCTCCTCCCGGTGCACCAGTGTGAGGACCGTAATACAGCGACTGCGGCAGGAGGAATGTCGGGTATTCCACCTTCGTCGGTCGAGGCTGTGTTGGCAGGGTCCTTCTTTTTCCTCCTCCCCCCCCCCCCCTCCCCCCACACTGTCTGAACCATTATATTATAACCCACTGTAAAATAAATAAATAATAATAAGGCTTTTTTGGGGGGGGAGGGTCGTGTTTCTCTTTCCTGTTTTTTTTTCAGATATGATTAATTATTTAGTTTAATTATTTAGTTTGGGATTATCATTCTATTGAGTTTATCTTTCGTAAATCAAATAATCTGACCAAAATTATCATTCTACCTGTGGCCTGTCTTCAGGTGATATCATTACCAACAGTAATCACCTATCGTGTACCCGCGTGATAGGTTAGTCTTCTTCTCCTCGGTATAACCTTCTTAAATTCTGAAAGACAATGACCACGCCCTTGGTGTAGAGAGAGAGACAGACAGACACACACAGGTCACTGCCAGCCATATGTAAAAGATATAGTAATTATGACCATTTATTATTATTAATTATTATTATTAATTATTATTATTATTATTATTATTATTATTGTTATTGTTATTATTGTTGTTGTTGTTGTTGTTGTTGTTTGGGGAATCAGTCAACGTAAAATTTAACATTTCAATCCACTAAAAAAATATTGAAGTATTTGAGAAAAAAATAATGACCATCTTTTTCTCCGTCTTGCACAGCTAATAGAATTCGTGTTCACGGTTGATTTTATTTTTAAGAAAACCACAACAGAGATGACCAGATTATTTTATGTGTAGATGAAATTGAGTATTAATAACAACATTGGTTCAGGTACCTAAATCACACACACACACACATACACACACACACACACACACACACACACACACACACAACGTAAACACCTAGAAAAAGTGCAAAAGAGGGCATGCAAGATTATTCTCTCCTCCTCCTACTCCACATATCAAGAAGCGCTCAACACACTGACCCTTTCGACTCTCACTGACCATCACCACGACCTCATCTGCAAATTTGGTAAGAAGCTTCTACACCATCCCCGACACCGGCTCCTACTACCACCCGAGGTCCCTTGTCCGAGAATTGCTGTTCGACACCACAACCGCATCCAGCCCATACGTGCACGAACTGATCGCTATAAGAACAGCCCAGTCCCAACCATTGTAAAAATTATCAATAACTTGTAATACTGTAACACTGTCACTATGTTGAATTGAACTGTAGTTTGAGCTTTTCCCCATCTAAGTTATTATATGTCTTATTTGTGTCACTTATGTTACTTGTATATTATTTGTAATTCGTAACCCACTCCCCAAATATGTAACTGTATATTTTCAGCCTTCTGGCTGCCAAGCTCTTTCAATAAACCGTTAATTATTATTATTATTATTATTATTACACACACACACACACACTTAACTGAAGTAAGTACAGGCAGATTGATACTTGCTGACATTCACAGTTTGTTGAGACTGTCACTTTCAGAAATAGTTGAGTAGCAATGATAAGGTCAGAGCAGCGTGAGGTGCTTTACTAGTTTGGTGAGGAGAGAGAGAGACAGCGCACCACCCTGCAGCATATTGTAAAAATTTGTCACGCGACGCAGATGAATAACACACACATGTATCTACAGCGGCTCTATAACTATAGTTTAGCCTGTCTGCCTGTCTGTGTCTGTCTGTCTATCTGTCTGTATGTACATGTAGGAAAAAGCACTAATTTTCCAGGCACTCACATTTATATCTAAAAAAAAAACTGCGAGTAAAGACGCGCACACATGTACACCTCCCACTCTTATCATTTATTAGTTTGTCTTTATTCCTTATATCTTAGCCTCTCATTATCACCCCTTTTATCTCTCTCTCTCTCTCTCTCTCTCTCTCTCTCTCTCTCGTGTTCCGTGAGAATACTATACTCACTCACTCACTCACTCACTCAGTTCGTGGTTAATATTACGTTATTTCCTCATGAGTAGCGAGACAAACTCTACTTACAAAAGGTTTACAATGCCAGTGTATAATTGACTCGTGTTTACATGGCATTTAAACTCCTATAAAAAAATGTCAATAGAGACTTAATCCGGAAGTGACGTAACGTTTATGATTAGTGATGTCACCTTTAGGAAGCGCTCTGATTGGCTTGGTGTATCAGCCCCTCCCACCCATGATGACATAACCCCCTAGAAGTTCTGTGATTGGTTGGCAGGGCGGCTAGCCAACGCAATCAAGAGGACTACAAAATTGCAATCGGGTCAGAGCCACATGAAATCTCCCCATCGTCTAGACCAACTCAGGTGAAATCCAGGCAAACCACACGATCTAATTATTTAAAACAGTTACTGGGTTTGCAATGCGTGTAGAATAACCGTTTATTTACATCGATCTTTCTTGTGAATTCTTGCATTTTCCCTCCTCCCCCAGTCCCCCCTCCCGCCTCCCCCCCCCCCCCCTCATGTTCGTGTCTCGTGACGGTACTGTGTATTGCTGGATGTGTGGGGAGGGGAGAGAGAGAGAGGGGAAGTGATTAGGTGAGGGGAGAGGGAATAAGGAGGAGTAAGATGGGTGATAGAGTGGAGGGGCGTAAATTGAAAGGAAAGAGCGGGGGGAGGGGTAAGGTGAGGGGAGAGGGAAGGAATAAGAAGGAGGATAGGAGGGGTGAGTGAGTGGAGAGTAGGATAGAGAGCGAGAGAGGGGGGGAAGGAAACAAAGGGATGGGAAAGGGGGGGATCGAGGAAGGACGGAAGTAAGTAAGAGAAAGGGAAGGAAAAATAGAAGATGGGAAGGTTTAAGGTTTTCTCTTTCTCAATCATTTCTTCTCTTCTTTAAATCCTTTTCATTCCTCTTTACTTCTTTTTTATCTCCTTTTCTTCCTCTTCATCACATGTTTCCCACGTCTCGTCGTTGAGGGAAAGGAAGAGTTAGAGAGACAGAGAGAGAAAGAGGGAGGGAGGGAGAGAGAGAGAGAAAAAGAGAGAGAGAGAGAAAAAGAGAGAGAGAGAGAGAATAATGTACTTTTCTTGGCGTCTCATAAGGGAAAAAAATATATATTAAATTGGGGGTAATTTGCATATTTTATTAGATCCTGCTCACCTGGTTATATTTTCTTAGCAGGTTAAAGTTCTACCTCCTGGATGCTTATACCAGCCTCTGTTCATCTGAGAGAGAGAGAGAGAGAGAGAGAGAGAGAGAGAGAGAGAGCCAACACCACCACCGACCAGACGAAACACCGGCCGAAAAATAACCCCTTAAATGAAGCGGGTTCGTCTGAGGGGCCGTTAAGCGCGAGCCTCACTGGAAAAAAAGTAGTTCAACTTTAATTGGTTCTGAGATAACTACCGTGAGAGGTGGGAGGGGGGTAGGGGGAGGAGGTGGGGGGTAGGAGAGATATGGTGGAAGGAGGAGGTAGATCGGAGGGTGAGGTGGAGGTGTAGGTGGGGGGGGGGAGAAGGAAGAGGTGGGTGGTAGGGATAGAGATCGAGGATGGAAGAGGAAATGTGAAGGAGGGAAGTTAAAGGAGGAGATGAGAAGGTGTAAGGAAGAAGAAGGGATGAAGGAAGGGAAAGGATGTTGGGGAGGAAGGATGGGGGAAGGTGAAGGAAGGGGAAAGAGGGAGGTGGATGAGAGGGGAAGGGCGGGGAGGGGATGGTTCTAAGAGGTAGTATGTTGAGTTGGCTTGTCCCTGTCTTAATTTTACCCGAGATATTAGTTTATATTTGTCCTCTGAAAACTGATGAGTTAATGTACACGTCATTCATCCCTTCTTTCCTCCCTATTTACCTCAGCCCCCTTCATCTCTCAGCTCCCCTCATCTCTCAGCTCCCCTCATCTCTCAGCTCCCCACACCTTGTACTTCCTCAAACGCCCTTTTGTTGTTCACCACCCGTCCTCCTTTCTCCCCATCTCTCCCCCCCCCTCCCTCCTCTTTACTCCCACCCCCTTCTCCTTACTCCCACTCCACTCCTTACTCCCCATCCCAGTTTCACGTTAAAATTAAACAACTCACCCCAGACCATCTACTCCCTCACCCCAGACCATCTACTCCCTCACCCCATTCCCTGTCCACCCTCACCCAACACCATCTACTCCCTCACCCCAGACCCTGTCCCCCCTCACCCAACACCGTCTACTCCCTCACCCCAGACCATCTACTCCCTCACCCCAGACCATCTACTCCCTCACCCCAGACCCTGTCCCCCCTCACCCCAGACCCTGTCCCCCCCTCACCCAACACCATCTACTCCCTCACCCCAGACCCTGTCCCCCCTCACCCCAGACCCTCTACCCCTCACCCCAGACCATCTACTCCCTCACCCCAGACCATCTACTCCCTCACCCCAGACCCTGTCCTCCCTCACCCAACACCATCTACCCCCTCACCCCAGACCCTGTCCTCCCTCACCCCAGACCCTGTCCCCCCTCACCCAACACCATCTACTCCCTCACCCCAGACCATCTACTCCCTCACCCCAGACCCTGTCCTCCCTCACCCAACACCATCTACTCCCTCACCCCAGACCCTCTCCTCCCTCACCCAACACCTCCTCCTCCCTCACCCCAGACCCTCTCCTCCCTCACCCCAGACCCTTTCCTCCCTTACCCAACACCTCCTTCTCCTCCTCCCTCACCCCAGACCCTCTCCTCCCTCACCCCAGACCCTCTCCTCCCTCACCCCAGACCCTGTCCCCCCCTCACCCAACACCTTCTCTTCCCTCACCCTAGACCCTGTCCTCCCTCACCCAACACCTCCTCCTCCCTCACCCCAGACCCTCTCCTCCCTCACCCCAGACCCTCTCCTCCCTTACCCAACACCTTCTCCTCCCTCACCCTAGACCCTGTCCTCCCTCACCCTAGACCTTCTCCTCCATCACCCAACACCTACTCCCTCAATTCAGACCTCCTCCCTCACCCTAGACCCTCTCCCCCACCCCCCAAAGTAGTTGTCGGGTGAGTGGGGGGGTGTTAGTGGTGTAGCCTCGTCCCACACACCTGTAATCATCCCCCAGGTGTCTCTATTGAAAATTAAAATACCCATAAATTGTGGAAGGGGTTAAGGAAGCGGGATAACGACCCAGGTGGCGGCAGGTCAAAAGGACAAGTTTCACCATATCTGAGGATGAGAAAATCACCTTTACGGCCTTTATCGTGTAGCGTTATGTTGTGGGGGAGTCGAGAAGATGCGTATCGTGTCTTTAGGGTTTGCAAGACGGTAGATTTCCCCAGAGTCGAACACCTTACCACCATCATCCAGCGATGGAGGCAAGATAGGGGTATACCGTGACAACTCCTGAGCATCGAAATTCCCAGGGCTCTCAAGTACGTGTTTCGATCTTGTTGGAAGCTGTTGGTTATGGTCGCGTTCCCACGGTGGCCAAGATTTTCCCACACATCGAATGAGCGTTAACTTATGCCAGAAGAGGGGGGGGGGGGATTAGTCCGTGAAGTGGTAGAGAGAGAGAGAGGGGGGGGGGGATTAGTCCGTGAAGTGGTAGAGAGAGAGAGAGAGAGAGAGAGAGAGGGGGGGGATTAGTCCGTGAAGTGGTAGAGAGAGAGAGAGAGAGAGAGAGAGAGAGAGAGAGAGAGAGGGGGGATTAGTCCGTGAAGTGGTAGAGAGAGAGAGAGAGAGAGAGAGAGAGAGGGGGGATTAGTCCGTGAAGTGGTAGAGAGAGAGAGAGGGGGGGATTAGTCCGTGAAGTGGTAGAGAGAGAGAGAGAGAGAGGGGGGGGGGATTAGTCCGTGAAGTGGTAGAGAGAGAGAGAGAGAGGGGGGGGGAGGTAGAGTAGCATCTGTAGGGATGTAGATGAGGGAAGGAGAGGGAAAGAAGTGGTGAGGAGGGTGATGGAGTTTTACCAATTGGGGAGAGGTGGAGGGTGAGGGGTGAAGAGGTGGAGGGTGAGGGGTGAAGAGGTGGAGGGTGAGGGGGAGAGAGGTGGAGGGTGAAGGGTGAAGAGGTGGAGGGTGGGGGGTGAAGAGGTGGAGGTTGAGGGGGAGAGAGGTGGAGGGTGAGGGAGAGAGAGGTGGAGGGTGGGGGGTGAAGAGGTGGAGGTTGAGGGGGAGAGAGGTGGAGGGTGAGGGAGAGAGAGGTGGAGGGTGAGGGGTGAAGAGGTGGAGGGTGAGGGAGAGAGAGGTGGAGGGTGACGGGGAGAGAGGTGGAGGGTGAGGGAGAGAGAGGTGGAGGGTGAGGGAGAGAGGTGGAGGGTGACGGGGAGAGAGGTGGAGGGTGACGGGGAGAGAGGTGGAGGGTGAGGGAGAGAGGTGGAGGGTGAGGGGTGAAGAGGTGGAGGGAGAGAGAGGTGGAGGGTGACGGGGAGAGAGAGGTGGAGGGTGAGATAGGAGGTTGAAAGATGGAGGGTGAGGTGGGGAGGTTGAAAGGTAGAGGATGAAGGAGAGAGAGGTGGGGAGTGAGGGAGAGAGGTGGGGAGTGAGGGAGAAAGGTGGGGAGTGAGGGAGAGGTGGAAGGTGAAACTAAACATCCTTCACTATAGAGCAAGAATAATAAAGTGGGAGGGATGGAAGGAAGGGTAAAAAGGTGGAAAGGCTAAGACGTATTAGAGTGAAATAGGTTCATGCTACAGGACTGAGAGAGGAAAATAAAACGGATAAGGAAAGACGAGGAAGAAATTTAGAGGGAAATAAGTCAAAAATGGGAAAGATAAAAGAGGAAGAGAAGAAACAGGAGGAGGAGAAAAGTAATAAAAATATGAAGGAAAAAAATAATACTGAGAGAAGATCAAATAATAATAAAGTGTTACCTCACCTCACCTCACCTCAGCTCACCTCACCTCGTCACCTTAACAACCTGAGATAATTAAAGGTGGGAGCACTTTTGACCCGACCAGTCTAGGTTTAAATACCAACTTGCTCTCTCATTAATACCTGTAATTGAAGGGATGAATGAATGAAGGAGGAGGAGAGAAAAAAAGTTGTTTGGGTTAAGATTTTGTTTAAGTTGTTGAATGGGGAGGAAGAACTTGTTTTTTTTTTAACGATGGTGATGAAGTTACCTGGAAGATGTGAGTCTATTAATGACAGGTGTACGGGGGAGGGAGGGAGGGGAGGGTGTTGTTGTTGGTAGTGGTGATTGAAGGGAAGGGAGGAAAAACATGTTTACCTGAGTTTTACCTGGATAGGGTTACGTAATAATGAAGAGTGGGTGAATTTTCTTGTGTGTGTGTGTGTGTGAGTGACTTAGTGGTGGTGTTGTGCCTGAGATAACACACACACACACACTCCCCAAATATGTAACTGTATATTTTCAGCCTTCTGGCTGCCAAGCTCTTTCAATAAACCGTTAATTATTATTATTATTATTATTATTACACACACACACACACACACACACACACACACACACTACACCCTGGCGTGGAGGCGAGGGGTCCCAGGGGTGTTGCTGGTAGATAAGGGAATTAACACAATAACGCCATTTAACCCTTCCTCACTCCTTTCCTCCCACCCTCCCCTTCCTTCCTTCTCAGGTCATCTTAAATGTAATGAGAACACCTTTGCCTTCTTCACTCTTCTCCCCCACCTTTCTCACTACCTTCCCCATCTTCCCCGCTCCATCCCCCGTCTTCCTCACTACCCTCACCCGTCTTCCTCACTCCTCCCCCGTCTTTCTCACTACCCCCCCCCCTTCCTCACTCCTCTCCCCCGCCTCCCTTACAGTTCGCCGTACTCCAGGTTCATCGTTAACCATGAGGGTGACTTAAAAAAAAGCCTTAATTTTAAAAGTTATATTAAAACTGGTTAACGTCGGCAGTTTGTGTGTGTGTCTGTCTGTCTGTCTGTCTGTCTGTCTGGGGGGGGGGGGGGTAGATATCAACATCTGACAAACTTTCATGTGCCTAGGCTTCATACCTGAGTGACACGTGAGATAAGTTTGTGACACGTATCCTGACATGGGCTGTGTCCGGCTACCTGGCGCTAAATACATGACTTTGGACGACGTGTGTGTGTGTGTGTGTGTGTGTGTGCTCGAAACAAGGCTAACAAATTACTTGGGTTCATCAAAGGAGTGTTAGTTACAAGACTAGCGAAGTCATTCTAAAACTATATCTTGCGCTTGTGAGACCTCACAGTTCAATTCTGGTCACCGTACTACAGAATGGATATAGAATCCCTAGAAAGAATTCAGAGGAGAATGGCAAGACTAATCCCGGACATTAGGAACCTTGAGTACAGAGACGGGTTAAAGCAACTTACTGTAATTTGCACTTCTTCGAGAGACGTAGAGCGAGGGGCGATATGATCGAGGTTTATAAATGGAAGTCAGGGCTAAACAAAGGGGACATTACTCAAACTATCCGACCAGGAGCGAACTCGTAACAATGGTTTTAAATTAGACAAATTTAGATTTAGGCGCGGAATAGGTAAACACTGGTTTGGAAATATAGTGGATGAGTGGGGCAAGATAGCTTCAAACATAGGTTGGATGGATATATGAGCGATAGGGGTTGGGTGTAAATGGGACTGCCCAGTATGGGCCAATAGGCCCGCTGCAGTTTCCTCCATTCTTATGTTTTTAAATGTGTATTTCTGTGCTTCTTCGTATGTGTGTGTGGGGGGGGGGGGGGGGGGGAGGCATTACAAATCACAAAGTTTGAACAAATAAATATAAAATAGAATGACCATTGAACAATTGCATTAACCCAATGAATAAAGAATTAACTCCTGATAAAATATTTAGCTTCTGGGAAAAAGTCAGCAACTCCTTAGTAATTGGAATGTCTTACAAAGTTCCCTAACTTATAACCATCAGGTGCCAAGCAACAGTTGATCATCCATTATGACTCGAGAAGGTTTATAATACACCTCTCCCATCTGGTCAACAATACTATCCTCAGGTTTCAATTCTGTTTCAAGGACAAACTGAACCTTTACTGCTCCTCCATCATTAATTAGTCTTAAACTTCTGGAGATCAGGACACTGGACAACCATGACCTTCTTTACCTCAGTTGTGTCATACGGGTTTATTCTTCCCATCTGACTGTTATGATTTATAATTTTCTCAACCCGTATGAAGTGAAGGCTTTTCTTGAGCTCTTATAGATTTTCTGTGAGCTGATGTAAACCTGCTCGGCAGTTACTATTTTAGCCTAGTAAATTGACCTTAGGATTCGTTATCAGTTACTTTACTCTCTTGGAATTTTTTCCTGAAAGATTCTGCATCTATTGAGTAAAAAATCTTTCTACAAATTGTAGTGTTGTAAGGCTTCACGGGGAAGACTTACTTGGCTTTACAAAGATCCTAGATATACAGTATATGGTACTTCATTTTATCTCCGCCATGAAGTTCAGCGAGTTTGTCTAACCGAATGATCTATTTCATCGCCATGATTATAAGTCGCTAAGTAAATATTAGGAAAAGTGGGATTTGTTTTGTTCTACTGAAAACAATTCCAGTCTGAACTAAAGCCAATTCATGAGGCCGTTGTCGTTCATTCTCTTCCTTTTCCAGTTCTAATTTCTTACGTTCTCTCGCTTTCTACTTGTAATTCTTATCTGCGTTCTTTAGCTACCATTGCTTTGATATCCTCACTACCTAAACCAGTCTCTTTCCCTACCTTAATGATTTATGCAATATTGAAAGGATATTTGAAGAAAAAATACAATTTATAATTAAAGTAAGAAAACCGTAGGTGTTGAAACTTACATAAAACTACTTCAAATCATGAGCGAATTAGCAATATAAAAAATTAATGTCCTAAAAAAAATTCACTTAGAAATTTATAAAAGAAAGTGAAGTAAAATAGTAGAGTTGTCTTCATGTGCATCTTACTTATTTACTCCACAAAATATTAAAATTGTTTACATTACGAAGCCCGAGAACCATTGGTTCAGGCATGGTTGACCGCAGTACGTATAGCGATCAAGATCAATGACTGAAACGTGGGTAACATTCACCAGGAACCCTCAGTTGTAATATACGAGGTACATTATATAACTTATGTCCAAGTCAGGATAATTTTAGGCTTCAATATAAGTGATATAGGCATAGAAATATGAACATGACAAATAGTTGACCGACGTGACGAAACAGTCACACGACTGTCAAGGAAGGTTAGAGTCTTTTGACATAATGCGAATTCCACCCTAATCAGGCATAGATATATTATTTATAAGCTGTTCAACCACTTCCTTCTTACAATAGTTGTACAAATATTAACACTCACCTCTTACAAGAAGATTTATTAGTACAGCTGTACGGGAGACAACTGTACAGTAGCACATCATGTTTGATAACTCTCTTCCTTTACGAAAACTTACTAGCAATACGAGCCCATCCTCATCACACTGAGGACAAAAAGATTATTTATAGTGTTTAAATCCTTCACCGTGGTTGAATGTAGTCAAGTTCCTTCCATATATCCTACTCACTGCGCCATTTTGTCGAGGGTTTACTCAAGTTAGTTTTGTTAAAATCATAAGGAACTTCACTCCGTTAAACCAAAGTAAATACAGACAACAATGTAAAATAAAATTATAATTTACACAAAGATAAACTGATATTAACGTAAAAAAAATATTTACATTCCAACCGTTACTTTAACTTCAGTTTAGTTTAGATAAATAAATGATTGTGTAAATAGAAAAGATATTTATTAGATAACATTTACTGTTTAGAGCTACAACTAGCGCTGAGAATGGCGGCCTGCAACCCATGATTAATAATAATAACTGGAAATAAATAATAATAAAAACTGTAGATTAATAATAGTAACTGTAGATTAATAATAGTAACTGTAGATTAATAATAATAACTGGAGATTGATAGTAATAACTGTAGATTAATAATAGTAACTGTAGATTAATAATAGTAACTGTAGATTAATAATAATAACTGAATATTAATAGTAATAACTGTAGATTAATAATAAAGGGGGAAGGAGTAAGACTCACAGGAACCAGTAAGTATTGTCTCTCCAAAATGATCTAAATCAATTAACTGAAACAAACAACCAAATGACATAGATGACTAAAACTTCACTTATTTATTTAGGTACTGACAGAAACACTTACACAATAATAATAATGATGATACAACCACTTGAGGTAGAGGTCAGTGTTGTCTCACAATAGTTACCTGCCAGAGAACACAGCCGACGTAATTCCAGGTGTTGTCTTCTTGATAGTACTACTGCCGTCAAGGAACCAACCTCTGTTGTTTATGCCCAATCCAAATATGACGTGGCCTGTTAAGTAAGGCAATACATTAATAGTTGAACCAAAATAACAACTGGCAACACTCGTTCCCAACTGCCCATAGACTGTGTGGTACAACCTATCAACCCTGTACTGTACTATACTGTACTGTAATTGTGGAGATAAAATTTAATTTGCAGTTTTTATTATCAATCTTCAGTTATTATTATTAATTTACAGTCATTATTATTAATCTCCTGTTATTATTATTATTATTAATTTCCAGTCATTATTATTATTATTATTTATTTGCAGTTATTATTATTAATCATGGGTTGCAGGCCGCCATTCTCAGCGCTAGTTGTAGCTCTAAACAGTAAATGTTGTCTAATAAATATCTTTTATATTTACACAATCAATTATTTATCTAAACTAGACTTTATTTTTTACTTAAAACATCTAGTGAAGTTAAATTAACGGTTGGAATTTAAATATTTTTTTACGTTAATATTAGATAATCTTTGTGTAAATTATAATTTTAGGATCACCTGAAGAATTGTCACCCCAGAGTTTAGCAGGGTGACAATTCTTCAGGTGGGATATCCTGGGGTGACAATTCTTCAGGTGTGGTCAGGACCCTCCATTGTTGGGTTAGGTTAGATGTATATTATTCTTATTTTTTTTTCTTTAAACTTTTCACAATAAAGATGCGTAACACAAAGGAATATATTTGTGTTATCCTAATTGTACAGGTGGAGCAGGCTGGGGTGACAATTCTTCAGGTGGACATACACAAATAATTGTATATATGTTTAATTTGAGTCATATATATTTAATGGTAATTCACATACAGGTATTTGTCATTAGTTATATAACACTTTACCATGTAATATAGTATCTCTTTGCCAGGTGTTACATCTCCTTCACAAAACTGTGCTGATTAAAGGAAAATGAGAGGGGTTATATTTATGAGAGGAAACTGGTCTGTATTGGGTTGAATCAAGGGGTCGGAAAAGGAGCTTGTGAGTTATGAGGAGCGAGCGTAGTGGCTTGTGAGTTGTAAGGAGGTTTGTGAGTTATATAGAGAGGTCTTTTGAGTTTTGAGGTGGCTTATGAGGTAGCTTATGGGTTGTGAGGAGGTGTGTGTGTTCTGTCTTGTGAGTTGTGAGGAAGGTTGTAAATTGTGAGGTTTGTGGTATCGTTCACTTTGTTTTCTGATGGTTCCTCATGACACACACACACGCACACACACACACACACACACACACACACACACACACACACACACACACACACGATAAAAGGAAAAAATGAAACATACTGTATTCTTGTCAATATAAACTGTAATTAAATCAAACAAACGAATAGTACATAACCTGTATATAAGTCCTAAGATGAGACCAGTGAGTGAGTCTTTACTATACTGCACCACACTCTGACCTAACAGTGTAAAGTAACAAGGGAAAAATTACGTCACAGAAAAAGGTCAAAATTTTTGGCTAGGGAAAGAAGCCACAGGGAAAAAAGTCATATTTTTATTTAAGTATCAATAACAAGTTAGGTGAGGTGGGGTTAGGTCAGGTTATCTTTTGAATGTTTTCTAATTAGACTAGACTTAACCCTCATAATGTCTTTAGTTATTCCCTGGGGCTTTTTTTTTTTTACATGATCATTTTGCCTTGTGACTTCGTTTTCCTACATTCAACTTAACTTGGCCTAAGTGACCTCGACCTGACTTGACTTGACGTAAATGTGTAAATCTCTGACCACTTGACCACACACCCTCACAGGTTTCTTCACTTATGGTGGACCTAATTATAGAGTTCAGTTGTGGTTAAAGAAACATGCGGGATTATAGTGACCAACTAAAACATAATACATAATATAAATTGTTGTAGATATATCATAAACAATGACTATATAGAGTAAATTAAAAACCAAAGGCAGATATGTTAATTGACAGAGATATCATTGACCTTTAAAGTGAATGATTTAATTGACAATGAATGAAGAAAACTCAACCAATTTGGAGTCTCTGCCTTAATGACCGATTCACCAGAACTAGTCTGTGAAACTTCTGTAGCGAGATACTGAACCCCTGGGATATGGAACATATAAAAAGTACTATTATTGAATAGAGAAGTACTATGATTAAAACAGCAGTACCATAGTAAAAAAAACAGCATTATTATACTCAAAAACAGCCGAAGTGTAGTGAAAACAGCAGTACTATGGTTAAATCCGCAGTGATTTGGTTTAAAACAGCAGTGGATAGGGAGAGGGCCAATAGACTGTATAGAGATAAAATGACCACAATTACTATTTAAACCTAAGAATTGGAAGTCTGCGAGGATTTTGAGTTTTGCTTTGAAACCTGGACCTAGAACAGTAACAATGTGAAGATTAGTGTTGATCAGAAGGTTGTAATACTCCAACCTTAAGGGGCCACTATAACCTAATGGGTTGTAGTAGATAGAGTTCTAATTAAAATGCAGTAGGGAATTAGGACCCTTCTGCATGACCTCAAACAAGTCTGCCACTGTAGAACTGTGTCCAAATGAATTCTTGGCTTCGATCTCTGCTTGTGCTTCGGGAGGAAGGGAGCCTACAGCTGTAGATAAGATGAGAAAAGTACAAACAGATGTTTTGGACATGTATCCTTTATATTTATCGAGCCAAGTCCATCTGATTTCGCAATGGAGTTCTTCAGACAAACTGGTCAAGCGTTGGCAGTAAGATTTAAAGGACTCACCCTGGGCTCTCATTGTATGGGTAAGATTATAGGCCAAAGGTAGTGGGGACTGTTTTTCAAGCCAAATAAGGCCCCCCTCTGTTGTGTTATGGTGTTTAATTAATTCACCCTCAATGAAGTCTGAAGTACCGGGAATAGCGCTCACAATCTCAGCCAAGTGTCCCGCATCCTTACAATGTGTAAATTCCTTCATGTCTCAATATGCCAAGAGGAAGTGAGACTAAAGCTGTAGACAAGGCGAGGAGACCACAAAGAGATGGTCTAGATATAAAAGCACAATTATCATTATCGAGTCTACAATAATGATCAATATGGCGAGAGAAACTAGAAGACGAAGTTTCCAAACGTAGGCAGAAAGCTATAAATGACTCGCCCTCTTTCCTCTCGGTATGAGTGAAGTCGTGGAGTAATGTTAGAGGATGGTTTAGTATCGTCCGAATGTAGGTTCCCTTAAACAGTTTGCAGAGGTCATCCCAAGTCTTGGCCTCACGACAAGAGCGGATCTTCACAAACTCCTTAGCATCTCCCTCAGAAGGATGGACACTGTTCAGAAGTTCCCTCTTCATAACTGAGTTTCGCTCATCATCATTTGCTGTTGGGTTTAACATTGAAAGGGAATATTCCTTCACCTGTTCTATCCACTCCTCCACCCTGTGACCGTCTGGGGTTCCTCTGAACCTTAGTGGAGCAGGAGAAGCAGGTTGCGATGTGGACGACATGGCTTTTGTACTAATGGTTGTTTAGTGAATACAGTAATTACACTACAACACTGAATGTCAGAGCTACTATCCAGAAAGACAATGCAATAATGAAAAAAATAATACTATAGAAAGGTAATTAATGGTAAAACCAAACCCTGGGAAACGTCAGAGTCTCTACTGCGGTCCACGGAGCGTACACGTTGTCCACGGAGAGTACACGTTGTCCACGGAGAGTATACGTGTTCCACGGAGAGTATATGTGGTCCACGGAGAGTACACGTGGTCCACGGAGAGTATATATGGTCCACGGAGAGTACACGTGGTCCACGGAGTTCTCGAAGAGTCCACTGGATGATCACCGCCCGCCCCGGAGACGACGTCCACTGCTGAATTGTTGACTGGGCCAGGCGTGCGTGTTGACGTCTACTGTTGGAGGGTGACTTGGGTGTGGCGGCGGTGGTGCCGACGTCGGGCTTGGACTGCAACGTCGGAGAATTAGAACAGAAATCAGGAATAATGAAGAACTTGCTGCCTGGAATGCACATACAGCAATGCGTCGCACAGGATCTAGGTGGTATACCCGAACAGGAGACAGGAACCAGAAGTCGATGGGCAGGAACCAGAAGTCGATGGGCAGGAACAGGAGACAGGAACCAGAAGGCGATGGGCAGGAGCAGGAGACAGGAACCAGAAGTCGATGGGCAGGAACAGGAGACAGGGACCAGAAGTCGATGGGCAGGAACAGGAGCGTAGAGAAAGGAGACCTGACACAGGGATCAACTAAATATTTTTCTTAATTTACAGTAACTGTGTCGGTGGAGGGTCACTACACTCTTTGTCTAGATCAGCTTTATCCCGGAGAAGCTGTCATAAACTGCACCAATCACTGGATACAATAGCACAACTGTGTTTGGGTAGAGATGGGCCCAAATGAATCCGAGATTGTATGATCGTGTATGGGTTTTTTTTTTCCTGTTTCTTTACAGTAATGGATTTACACACAGCGGTAAAAAAGACCCAAAAGAGAATCAGTCTCGTTTTCTTCTTCCTTCTTGTATCACTAAGCCATCAGACAGTACACATGTCTTACGCACGTCCTGGAGGTAGGGGCCCTCACTACCCGATGCCCTGGTATGAACTGACTGTCTCCAACTCTCGGTGGTGGTGGTGGTGGTGTGCCCCGAGGCGCCTTGACAAGCTGCTACAGTCAGCTAAATTGAAAAACGCAAACAGTTGTGAGTTGTGAGGTGGTTAGTGAGTTGTGAGGTGGGTTAGTGAGTTGTGAGGTGGGTTAGTGAGTTGTGAGGTGGGTTAGTGAGTTGTGAGGTGGGTTAGTGAGTTGTGAGGTGGGTTAGTGAGTTGTGTGGTGGTTTGCGAGTTGTGAGGTGGTTTGTGAGTTGTGAGGTGGTTATTGAGTTAGGAGGTAGTGAGTTGTGAGGGGGTTTATAAACTGACGAGAGAGAGAGAGAGAGAGAGAGAGAGAGAGAGAGAGAGAGAGAGGAAAAATAACAAGGAGAATTTGAAAATGGAAGGATGGAGAGAAGAAAATAGGAAGCAGGAGTGTGGGGACAGAGAGTGAGGGGGGGAGGGGGAGGAGGTTAGGGAGGGAGAGGCGAAAGAAGGGGAATATGAGGGTAGGGAAGAACTGATGGGAAAGAGAGAGGAATATCAAGGTAAGCTGAGACAGGTAACTAGCCCAAATATCACCTGAGGGGAGGCAAGGGGAAACAAGGTTGGGTGGCGGAGATGACCAGGTAAGCCTCTTATCTACCTACCTGCTGATGACCTCCTCAGCTCTCACATCCTGAAAAAAATGAGGTAATTTTTTTTCGTGTATATATATATATATATGACATCTATAACCCGTAGTCTCTCTCTCGTTAACTTAGTCACGCCCCAGAACAATATAATTAACTCTGAGTACCTTTAGATACGATACAGAAAGATTGTGGTTTAAAACATCATACAGAGTCTTAGAGATTCTTATGACAATTTTTATTCAAGGTTTCTTTTCTGATTTTCCCGGCGAGGGGGCTAGTTTATTGGGCGCCCCTTTGCATCTTGTACAAGGCAAAGAACCAAAGCGTTTACAGCGCCCGACAGGGAGGCAAGCGGAGTTCACCGTTGCCTTCGTGACTTGCATTAAGGACACTAGTACCTGAAGGCCCATGTATTGTAGCAGCAAGTTACATATACTGCGGTGACTGGAGGATGAGTGTGTGGGGGAGAATTACCGACACAATCTGTTCATGACAAAGCGTGGCAGGTCCCTAATAATGTCAAGATGCTAGACATATCATATGGTATGAGTGTGATGGCGGGTGTGTCGTTAGTTGCAGCAGCGAGGAGGAGATATGGAGTAATTTTTAAGACTATTTCGTAGATCGTGTCTAAAATGGCGTCGGTATAACGTTAGAACTCTACTGAAGTGCGTGAATGGGTGTTGTTGTTTATGAAGAGAGAAGAACTTTATTAATCCTCATCAAACAACAAGTTTTTCTCACCAACCTCGTGAGCTGTTTTGGTCTGGTGCTGTGATCAAGTCGTAACCCGGGGTCCCAGCTGAGTCAGGAGTGACCACTGAGCTGACCTCTATAAACACAACGTCAGGTCATCTCAGGGTACACTTTAACAGAGCTGATTCGCCCGTTCTTGCCATAACATCATTTCTCTTCTAATTTACATTTTGCCCTCATAAGCGTGGATTTTTTACTCAATCACTTATCGGGAAGATTACGTGGTGCAGTAGAGAGAGAGAGAGAGAGAGAGAGAGAGAGAGAGAGAGAGAGAGAGAGAGGATGTAGTGACGGCCTGGATAAGATTGTAAAGCTGGACATTAATCCCATGAATGATGACCACCTACTGTGTCTAGTGGCTGTGACGTAATCTACCACTTCCCCCACCGACACCCACTACCCCTCCACCACCCACTACCTCTCCACCACCCACTACCTCTCCACCACCCACTACCCTTCCACCACCCACTACCTCTCCACCACCCACTACCCGTCCGCCACCCACTACCCTTCCACCACCCACTACCTCTCCACCACCCACTACCTCTCCACCACCCACTACCCTTCCACCACCCACTACCACTCCACCGCCCTTCCACCACCCACTACCTCTCCACCACCCACCACCCCTCCACCACCCACCACCCCTCCACCACCCACCACCCTTCCACCACCCACTACCTCTCCACCACCCACTACCTCTCCACCACCCTCCACCACCCACCACCCCTCCACCACCCACCACCCTTCCACCACCCACTACCCTTCCACCACCCACTACCTCTCCACCACCCACTACCCTTCCACCACCCACTACCCTTCCACCACCCACTACCCTTCCACCACCCACTACCACTCCACCACCCACTACCACTCCACCACCCACTACCCTTCCACCACCCACTACCTATCCACCACCCACTACCTCTCCACCACCCACTACCTCTCCACCACCCCTCCACCACCCACCACCCTTCCACCACCCACTACCCTTCCACCACCCACTACCTCTCCACCACCCACTACCCCTCCACCACCCACTACCCTTCCACCACCCACTACCTCTCCACCACCTACCACCCCTCCACCACCCACCACCCCTCCACCACCCACCACCCCTCCACCACCACCCACTACCCTTCCACCACCCACTACCCTTCTACCACCCACTACCTCTCCACCACCCACCACCACTCCACCACCCACTACCTCTCCACCACCCACCACCTCTCCACCACCCACCACCTACTACCTCTCCACCACCCACCACCTCTTCACCACAAACTACCACTTCCCCACCCACTACCACTCCACCACCCACTACCACTCCACAGCCCACTACCCTTCCACCACCCACTACCTCTCCACCACCCACTACCACTCCACCACCCACTACCACTCCACCACCCACTACCACTCCACCACCCACTACCCTTCCACCACCCACTACCTCTCCACCACCCCTCCACCAGCCACCACCCCTCCATCACCCACCACCACTCCACCACCCACTACCTCTCCACCACCCACTACCACTCCACCACCCACTACCCTTCCATCACCCACTACCCTTCCACCACCCACTACCACTCCACCCACTACCCTTCCACCACACACTACCCTCTCCACCACCCACTACCCTTCCACCACCCACTATCTCTCCACCACCCACTACCCTTCCACCACCCACTACCACTCCAGCACCCACTACCCTTCCACCACCCACTATCCTTCCACCACCCACTACCACTCCACCCTCCACCATCCACCACCCCTCCACCACCCACTACCACTCCACCACCCACTACCCTTCCACCACCCACTACCCTTCCACCACCCCCCTCCACCACCCACCACCCCTCCACCCACCACCACTCAGCCATCCGCTATTCTTCCACCACCCACTACCTCTCCACCACCCACTACCACTCCACCACCCACTAAAACTCCACCACCCACTACCACTCCACCACCCACTACCACTCCACCTCCCACTACCACTCCACCACTCACTACCCCTACACCACCCACTACCCTTCCGCCACCCACTACCCTTCCGCCACCCACTACCACTCCACCACCCACTACCACTCCACCACCCACTACCACTCCATCACCCACTACCACTCCACCACCCACTACCTCTCCACCACCCACTACCTCTTCACCACCCACTACCCTTCCGCCACCCACTACCCTTCCGCCACCCACCACCTCTCCACCACCCACTACCACTCCACCACCCACTACCACTCCATCACCCACTACCACTCCACCACCCACTACCTCTTCACCACCCACTACCCCTTCACCACCCACTACCCTTCCACCACCCACTACCCTTCCACCACCCACTACCCCTCCGCCACCCACTACCCTTCCGCCACCCACTACCCCTCCGCCACCCACTACCCCTCCACCGCCCACTACCCCTCCACCACCCACTACCCCTCCGCCACCACTACCCTTCCGCCACCCACTACCCTTCCACCACCCCTCCACCACCCACTACCCCTCCACCACCCACTACCCTTCCGCCACCCACTACCCTTCCGCCACCCGCTATTCTTCCACCACCCACTACCTCTCCACCACGCACTACCCCTCCACCGCCCACTACCCCTCCACCACCCACTACCCTTCCTCCACCCACTACCCCTCCGCCACCCACTACCCTTCCGCCACCCACTACCCTTCCACCACCCACTGCCCTTCCGCCACCCACTACCCCTCCGCCACCCACTACCCTTCCGCCACCCACTAACTAGCTTTCCAGATTCATGTGGATTGATGTCACTGTTCACTGCCATGCAGGACAGAGGTTCATATACATTGGGCGTCATATTCTAATCAGTGTGGGCTACCAAATTTGGGATAAACAGCAAAAATGTCCTCAAGCACCCCCGATTCAATGTAAAAATTACGAAGTTCATGATACAATAAGCCAGGTGGCCTGAAGTCTGACAGTCTTCCACTACCCGTCCACCACCCATTACCCGTCCACAACCCATTACCCTTCCACCACTGATTTCCCCTCCACCCCCTACCCCTTACCCACCCAGTCCAGATGGTTTCTCACCCCTCCTTTCCTCCATCCCTTCCGCCCGTGCAATTGCAAACACCTGCAAGCATTAGCATACATACATGTTCACAACCAAATACGCATGTACAGTGCTATAAGATACTCACACACACACATACACACACACACACACACACACACGGATGACCAGCATCAAACAAGTACATATAATAGCAAAAACATATGATAATCAGCCATCGTCCACATGCAATTGCAATTCACTTACACATGCAATAGTGGAGATGCACATGCAGCAGAAAATATATACACATGCCACATCAAAGGCACGCACATGCAACAGAAGTTACTTATCACAGACGCACATGCGACATCAAACGCACACGTACAACACCCAACACTTGCCAGACACGCACATGGAGGAGAGAGAGAGAGAGAGAGAGAGTTCCTCCTCAGTGTTTCTTGCCTCATGGCTGGACGGAAGGAGGCCCTGAACCCTTGTAGTAGTAAGAGGAACATAGTAATTTACACCTTGAAGGTCAGGATACCTAATGTACACCACAACTATGAACCACAAGAGGGAGATAAGGTGATACACACACACACATAATCCTTATCTCCAACACACTCCCAAAGTGAGAGTTTTTGACTACATACATAACGTGCAGACTGAAAATACCATCACACAGACCATCTACACTGACGGCTCTCTTAACACTGTCTGTGGGAGGGCTGGAAGTGCTGTCATTGTGACTCAGCCTAACGGTAATGTAACAGAGAAAGGAGCTAGAATTAGTAACTGGTCATCCACTCTACCGACTGAACTATTTGCCATACTCACAGCCCTGAAACTTGTTGAAGACACTGCCACTGACAGTCTCATCATCACTGACTCCTTATCCTCACTACTTGCTCTTGATACGCTAAACTCAGATTGTCACCAGCTTGTCTCTGAAGCCAGACACAAGCATATGTGACTTGTTGACGGGGGTGTCAGGTTCAAGCTGTTGTGGATCACCTCTCACATAGGCATTAGTGAACATGATAGAGTTGATGCCTTAGAGAAACTCGCGTCCAACAATAATCTGTAACATTCATTGTCATAATATCATGATCACTGGGGAATAAACACCCTTTGTGGCCTCTACTCTGTAATCCTTTTTGCGCTGCCACTCACAGGATGCGTATGGGGTGCACAATAAACTAGCTGCTGTCCACGGCAAGATTAAAAAATTCACACACACACACACACACACACACACACACACACACACACACAGAAGAAAAAACGGTGTATATGAAGTAGGGAAGACCATATCCAAACACAAACAAGATACAAAGTGCTTTCATCTGACCTTTTTTTTTTCCCGTCTTGTTAACAGTGATATTGGACACATCACTAGGAGAACAATTGAGAAGTTCGGGTGGGGGGGGGGGGGGGGTGTGTGTCGTGGATACAAACAGAAATCGTGTTTACATTAAAGACTTGACTTTTATACGTGTTGTCTTAGTCCAATGGAAGTCTTTGAGAGAGAGAGAGAGAGAGAGAGGTGTGTATGTGTGTTGGCATTCCGAGTTGTTTAATTGCAAGAGACTGAAGTACAAAGGGGGAAGGAGGTGGAGTTACAGGGGGTGAAGGGGGGGGGAGGAGGTGGAGTTACAGAGGGTGAGGGGGTGTCTGGTGTTACAGGTGTTTGGGGGGGGGGGGGGAGGCTGGAAGAGAAGCATCTGGAAATGACGTCAGGTAAATTCCAGGTAGACGGAATACCAAAAAATGCCTCGTCTTCCTGTCTGGCTGCGCTTAATGTCTTTCTGAGTGAATGACTGATTGACTGGCTAGCTGGTTGACTGACTTAACTGACTGACTGATGGACTTGCTGGGTAGCTGACTGGCTGCGTGAAGGTGGACTCTGTTATGAGGTTAATTAAACAGGTATCTGGATAGTTGTGTCGCTCGTACGTGTCTGCATGAAGGTGAGTCTTGGGGTGGAAGGTTGTCTTACAGGCACGGAGGAGGAGCCCTGGGGGGGTGAATGTGATATTATTACGACCATCCTGTCTGTCTGCTTCTTTCTCTCTCTCTCAAAGACAACTGTGGGGAGTTTTATTTTCTTTGACATGAAAACCGCCAAGGAACATGCATAACTAACGCCACGCCTTGTACTTCTCATCATCATCATCATCTCACCTCTACACCACCTTACCTGCTGTACATCACCTGTTTTTATAATACATGTCTTCCTAAGTGGCATTAACAAGGTTACTAAATCAAAGGGGGTAATACACTAGTGGTCAGGTAAGGGAGAACATACGAGAACGCTCACTGTGACTTGACCCTCAGACTACCATAGTGAAAGAAGGTCTCGTTGACTTTGGACAATCAGATGGTAACACAAGCTTTAGTACTGTACTGTAATTATGTATGGCCTTTGATTATTTACCTGCTTATCGGAACGGTGTTGAAGCAGGTTGTAAGGTTGTATTTTATTATTAATTAAGTGTGTGTGTGTGTGTGTGTGTGTTTTGAGGTCAGAATATACCTCTTTGGGTGTTGACACCGGGTTAATTTATTCTTTGGGTTGGTTCTTATGCATCGAACATTTGTATGCGGTTCCTTGTCGGGTGGGAAGGTTGCAGGAAGGAGGGGCAGGAAGTGTACATGTGTGTGTGTGTGTGTGTGTGTGTGTGTGTGTGTGTGTGTGTGTGTGTGTGTGTGTGTGTGATCCTTGTTGTTTGGGTGGGAGAAGGTGGACTGTGTGTTGGGTGGACGTTGAAGGTACATTATGCATGTGTGGCTGCATTCGATGCTTGTGCGTGTGTGCATTTCCCGCACATTCAACAACCACCTTCTAATGGCATATAATTATACAGGAAAATAATTCACATGCGACTGTTACCTCCAATCACGCCTTAAAAGTGAATCTCTGTATAAGTGGTTGCGCGCTTGTGTATGTACAAGTACCTACTACCTACCCTACCCAAGTCTCTCTCTCTCTCTCTCTCTCTCGTAAAGCGTATAGAAAGGAAGGCGTACACATAGGTGGGTCCCCCAGGTCGGTCACTTTTCACTCAGCAAACGTACGCCCACGCCCTAAAGGTGAGAGATCATGAGCAAGGTCAGGTTTAGTATGCAGCCCGTTCAGATACCTCGACCTGACTCCTGCTGGTGAGCTGCTCCTTGCCGCCCTTTGATATTGGTGATGGTGACGGTGGTGGTAAATACAGTTGCTTCTATTATTGCTGGTGCTGTATTGGTGATAGTGGAAATGGTACTACTACTACTACTACTACTATTACTATTACTATTTTATGGCCTTGACTTCCCCTTATAACCATATCTTCTTACATTTTATTACCTATCCTAATACAAAATTATTTACCCTGGCTGAGTTTGCTAATCCTCATATCTCTGGAGCATTCCGTGACTGTTGCATCATAGTCCATGTGTGAGAAGTGATACCACCCTCAGTGCCAAGACCTG
The DNA here is from genome assembly GCA_958450375.1 of Homarus gammarus. Lineage (NCBI taxonomy): Eukaryota > Metazoa > Arthropoda > Malacostraca > Decapoda > Nephropidae > Homarus > Homarus gammarus. The sequence continues at coordinate 5,738,193 of CAUDMG010001799.1, forward strand.
ACTGAATTACTCAGAAGAGGCAAACTGTACTCCAAGCTTTCTCACTAAATTTGTTAAACTAAAGCCACGGGCTTCGTTGGTTGTGTTGGTAGTCTACTGATACCACTGCCTACTAGGCCTACTTGGTGATAGTGGCGATGGTTGTGCCACATAATTTTTGTATTCATATTTTCGAATACGGGTGCCAACCAGCAAAATCTCTCTCTCTCTCTCTCTCTCTCTCTCTCTCTCTCTCTCTCTCTCTCTCTCTCTCTCTCTCTCTCTCTCCTTCCTCGGGTGGCCAAAACGGATAAGGAATGCAACAGTAGCCTTATAATACAACAGTGGCCTCATAATACAACAGTGGCCTCATAATACAACAGTAGCCTCATAATACAACAGTAGCCTCATAATACAACAGTAGCCTCATAATACAACAGTGGCCTCATAATACAACAGTAGCCTCATAATACAACAGTGGCCTCATAATACAGCAGTAGCCTCATAATACAACAGTAGCCTCATAATACAACAGTGGCCTCATAATACAACAGTGGCCTCATAATACAACAGTAGCCTCATAATACAACAGTAGCCTCATAATACAACAGTAGCCTCATAATACAGCAGTAGCCTCATAATACAGCAGTAGCCTCATAATACAACAGTAGTCTCATAATACAGCAGTAACCTTACAATACAACAGTAGCCTCATAATACAACAGTAGCCTCATAATACAACAGTAGCCTCATAATACAACAGTAGCCTCATAATACAGCAGTAGCCTCATAATACAACAGTATCCTCATAATACAATAGTGGCCTCATAATACAACAGTAGCCTCATAATACAACAGTAGCCTCATAATACAACAGTAGCCTCATAATAGCCTCATAATACAACAGTAGCCTCTTAATGTGGAAGTTGTTGACTGTAAATTGTTGACCGAGAGGTGTTGATTGTAAGGCAGCTGACCAACCTCTTAGTCTAATTGGTTTCAGTAGTAGCAAGTTGAAACAGATTACTGGCACCAAGGAACTGACCCCAGGGCTTGTTTTGGCCGCAGTGCGTTGGAAAGACTACGCTCTCTCTCTCTCTCTCTCTCTCTCTCTCTCTCTCTCTCTGTTGACATTAAGTTTGAATTTCAGAAAGTGATATTTGGGAGCTGAATATAGATAGATCCAGGGAATGAATATCCATTTAAGAACTGTTGAATTGAGGTTTAATAAAGCCTTTGGTGTTGTGGTTATCTGCCTGTGTTGATTTGCATAGTGTACTGATGATGTCCTTATTTTGGGGTGGATGTCACTTTCTTTTAGTTTTATGTATGTGCCGTACTGTATGTATGTATGTATGTATGTATGATGATGATGATGATGATGATGATGATGACGTTGACGATGACGTTGATGATGATGATGATGATGTTAATGAAGCCCCTCTTCCCCTCCTCCTCCCCCCACCAAGTGAAGCCTCATCGTGGTGTCGTGTAAAGAGGATCATCCATGTTGACAGTCTTACCTTAACCCTGACACATTTTTCCTATAATAATCTCACAAAAGCTTCTTAAACAGTGTCAAGTTTCTTAGAGGGATCCAGCGTGATTCATGAACGGGGGGTGGGGGGGGGGGGGGTCGGATACTTGAGTTTGGGGACGTGTGCTCGAATCAACTCTACCATGGGGTGAGGGTGAATGGTGGTTTCGAATCCTCCAGGACGATTCATATGTTGAGATTAATGATATAATATGGGTTCGAATCCTTGAATAGGGGTGTAGGTTCGGATCCTTTTTTTAAGAGATGTGGGTTCGAATCCTGTTGTAAGAAATGTGGGTTCGAATCCTTGAGTAGGGGTGTAGGTTCGGATCCTTTTTTAAGAGATGTGGGTTCGAATCTTGTTTTAAGAGATGTGGGTTCGAATCCTGTTGTAAGAAATGTGGGTTCGAATCTTTATTTAGAGAACAGATGGTATTTGGAGTCCTGCTCTTGGGTAGTTAAGATCGAAAGTCGTAGTTAAGCTAGTTAGGGTCTTATGCTTGAGTAGTTTAGAGCTGCCTGGGGGGGGGGGGTGTCTTGTTGGGTTGTAGGAGTGGATAGTAATGTAATTAGAGACACTTGAATGGGCAGTTTAAAGCCTATTGTTTTTGTTTTTTCGTTGAATTGCATGGGAGATAACAGTTAACTAGATAAACGGTAGTTAAGCAGTTATGGTCGTGATAGTTGTTATAGTTCATTGAATTGCATGGATCATTGACCTGGGTAGATAACAGGGGGGGGGGGGGTAATAAGATACCCTCCCTACCCACATCTCACCATATGGAGGCAGTTAAGTAGTTCAGGTCGTTAGCGTGGTAGTTGGGTTGTTTTTATAGTGTGGTTTTCATTTATCTCGTGGAGTGGTTGATTTAAGTCATCATTGCACGTGTGTTGTGGTGGTCATTGAACAGCTGTGTGGTGAGTGTGGCGGAACAGGTCGCAGCCGTTACAAGGAAACTACGCCCTACTAACTACGTGTCATAGAGGTGAATTTGACCTATTCCAGCATCTGACACTCGCACACAGGGACCTTACCATATGTACACCCTGTCATAGAGGTGAGTGTTGTATATCGAAGGATCTGTCACTCAAACACAGATATATAGCCTTACTTACACCCCGTTATAGAGGTGAGTTTTCCGTATAACGAGGACCCGCCGCTCGTACAAAGGAACCTCACCCTACCCGCTCTACGGCTTAGGGGTGAGTGTCGCGGGAGATTTGAGCGAGGACGGGCACGTGTGGGGACTGGTTATGGGGGGAGGAGGGAATTGCCGCGTGGGTACTGACGCTCAGGAAGGTGGCTGCTGGAAGCGGCTGTTTGGCCCGTTTTATTGTCGTTGATTTTTTGTGTACTTCCTGTGGTTTTAAATGGTGTCTCGGTTTACCGTCTGTTTACCTTCCGTCTTCATTTTGTCTGTACAGTATTTGTTTATAGTTGTTTATTATTATACATTCTGTTTTATTTCACACACTGCTTACTTGTTTATGGCAGTCCATCGAAGTCTATGTTGACGTTGCTCCAGATGATTGATGAGTTATGTGTTATTCCTCTGATGCCACCTAGATGACTACACACACACACACACAAACAAACATGTGCATGTATGTTTGTGTGTGTGTTTGTGTGCGCGCGCGCGGAGGCAGGAGAGTGTGAGTGGAGGCGCCAGCGGTCAAGCAATGTTTCAGAGTCGCGGTTTGATATAACGGGAATGTATGTGTGTGTGTGTGTGTGTGTGTGTAATGTGTGGGCGTGTAGTGTAATGTGTGGGCGTGTAGTGTAATGTGTGAGTGTGCTGTGCAATGTGTGGGTGTGTGTGTGTGTGTGTGTAATGTGTGTGTTGTGTAATAATAATAATAATAATAATAATAATTAACGGTTTATTGAAAGAGCTTGGCAGCCAGAAGGCTGAAAATATACAGTTACATATTTGGGGAATGGGTTTCGAATTACAAATAATATACAAGTAACATAAGTGACACAAATAAGACATATAATAACTAGATGTGGAAAAGCTCAAACTACAGTTCATTTCAACATAGTGACAGTGTAAGGAGCAGTGTTTACTGGGAGTGAATACACTGGTTTATTACAAGTTATTGATAATTTTTACAATGGTTAGGACTGGGCTGTTCTTATAGCGATCAGTTCGTGCACGTATGGGCTGGATGCGGTTGTGGTGTCGAACAGCAATTCTCGGACTAGGGATCTCAGGTGGTAGTAGGAGCCGGTGTCGAGGATGGTGTAGAAGCGTGTGTTTGTGTGTGATGGAACAATTCACTGTATTTATGAGATTGCAGATGGAAGCCTCTGTACCTGAACCTTTCACCTATTCTAATAATTTACTGAATTAATTTTTTAAACTGAATTGAAGTTCTTGAAATTGTATTATATGTATTTTACTCTTAATGTTCTGTATTTATATTCAATTATTGTCATGTATTTTGTATCTATGTTTAGTAATTCATACAAACAATAACCTGTTGGGTTTTTATTGAGTATATCTATTATTTTTTGATCATTGAAATAATCCAATAGGTTTTAGATGTAATATTTTATCTAAGTTTAAGCTATTGTTACATACATATTTTTGATAATTTCATTCTTTTTTAAAACTAGTGTTAACCATCATGACTTTATTAGAAACTTAAACTCACTTTTTTTATTTATTTTATCTTTTTTTATTAATTTTATCTTTTTTTTAATTAATTTTATCTTTTTTTATTAATTTTATCTTTTTATTTTTAATTTGGTGGCTTTTTTTTTCAATATTTTTAACGTTACATCTTACCTTTTACTTGTGGTTATTTGTTAAGTATTAGATGGTCTTATATTGTCTATTTATAAAGAATAATTGATTTTTTTATTTTAATTTTTTCATCATATTTAAACTGCTCTTAGAGACGTATTGTATATTATATTCAGTTAGGTCAGATTTAGATCAGATTTTGTCTTTTGCAACCGAATTTAAACCAACCTTCCTAGTTTAAACCAATCTTTCCCAGTTTAAACCAACCTTCACAGTTTAAACCAACCTTTCTAGTTTAAACCAACCTTTCCTCGTTTAAACCAACCTTTCTAGTTTAAACCAATCTTTCCCAGTTTAAACCAACCTTTCTAGTTTAAACCAACCTTCCCAGTTTAACCAACCTTCCGAGTTTAAACCAACCTTTCTAGTTTAAACCAATCTTTCCCAGTTTAAACCAACCTTTCTAGTTTAAACCAACCTTCCTAGTTTAAACCAACCTTTCCTCGTTTAAACCAACTTTCCCCAGTTTAACCAACCTTCCCAGTTTAACCAACCTTTCCCAGTTTAAACCAACCTTCCCAGTTTAAACCAACCTTTCCCAGTTTAAACCAACCTTTCTAGTTTAAACCAACCTTCCTAGTTTAAACCAATCTTTCCCAGTTTAAACCAACCTTTCTAGTTTAAACCAACCTTCCTAGTTTAAACCAACCTTTCCTCGTTTAAACCAACTTTCCCCAGTTTAACCAACCTTCCCAGTTTAACCAACCTTCCCAGTTTAAACCAACCTTTCCCAGTTTAACCAACCTTCCCAGTTTAAACCAACCTTTCCCAGTTTAACCAACCTTTCCCAGTTTAAACCAACCTTCCCAGTTTAACCAACCTTCCCAGTTTAAGCCAACCTTTCCTCGTTTAAACCAATCTTTCCCAGTTTAAACCAACCTTCCTAGTTTAAACCAACCTTTCCTCGTTTAAACCAACCTTCTTAGTTTAAACCAACCTTCCTAGTTTAACCAACCTTCCCAGTTTAAACCAACCTTCCTAGTTTAAACCAACCCTCCCAGTTAAAAAGAATACTAGATGCATTTCCCCCCCGTGTGTCATGTCTTTCCTGGTTTAAACAAGAGTAGACCTCCCCTTCTCCTCCTCCTCCCCCCCCTGCCTCTCCCCTCCCCCCTTCTTCTCCCTTTCCCCTCCCCCTCCCAGCCCCCCTTCCTCCTCCCCTCTCTCCCTCCTCTCCACTCTCCTCCTCCCTGCCCCTCCTCCTCCTTGCCGCTCCTCCTCCTCCTTGCCGCTCCTCCTCCCTGCCCCTCCTCCTCCCCGTCTCTCCCTATCCCTCCCTGCCCCTCCTCCTCCTCCCTGCCCCTCCTCCTCCTCCCTGCCCCTGCCCCTCCTCCTCCTCCTCCCTGCCCCTCCTCCTCCTCCCTGCCCCTCCTCCTCCTTGCCCCTCCTCCTCCTTACCCCTCCTCCTCCCCGTCTCTCCCTATCCCTCCCTGCCACATCACTCATCCTCGCCAACAGCCGGAAACGCTTGATTTTAGCCGTTCTCTCCCACTAAGGGAAAGGGTTAATGATGCCCAGGAAAAGGGGTGGTAGGGGAGACGCTAAAGGGAGGTTGATTTGTTTAAAGGGAGGTTGATTTGATTAAAGGGAGAATAACTTGTTTAAAGGGAGGTTGATTTGATTAAAGGGAGGATAACTTGTTTAAAGGGAAGTTGATTCAATAATGATACAATAGTGATAACAATACCGACAAGAATAATTATAGTAATAATAGCTGATAATAAAGATAATTTATATGACAGTAATAATAATAAGGATGATATTATTATTATTATTATTATTATTATTATTATTATTACTATTATTATTACTATTATTATTATTATTATTATTATTATTATTATTACTACTACTACTACAGGGTGCCAGAGCCCAGTGGTGTACAAGGAGTGGAGAGTTGTGTCTCAGTGGACCTCATATAGGCAGTGGGGGCTGGGAGGGGAGGAGGAGAAGTGATGGAGGGTTAGAGAAAGTGAGGAGAGAAGAGGAAGAGATGAAGGAGGGGTGTGAGGAGAAGAGATGGAGGGTTAGTGAAAGTGAGGAGAGAAGAGGAAGAGATGAAGGAGGGGTGTGAGGAGAAGAGATGGAGGGTTAGAGAAAGAGAGGAGAGTCGAGGAAGAGATGAAGGAGGGGTGTGAGGAGGAGAAGAGAGAGAGGAGGAAAATGGAACACAATAGTACGAGGAGGGATGGAGGAGAGGGAGTAAGGAAAGTGGTGCGGGGTGAGGAGATAAAGTGAGAAGAGAGGAGGAGAGGAAGAAGGAGGAAAAAAGAGGAATTAAGTGGATGGTGGAGAGAGAGAGAGAGAGAGAGAGAGAGAGAGAGAGAGAGAGAGAGAGAGATGAAGGATAGGAGGGAAGGAAGAGGGGAAGGAGAAAAGAAATGAGAGTAAGGAAGAATAAAAATAAGTAAAAGAAAATCTCTCGTGTTCATTGTCCTGCTTTGAACTGACCTCCTCCCTTTCCCCTCCCCTCCCCTTCCCTTATCTTCCCACCTCCCCTCCCCTTTTCCTCCCCCTCCCCTATCCTCCTCCGCCGCCTCTCTCTGCCCTCTTCCTACCCATCCCCTCCCCCTCCCTCCCCTCTCCCCCCTCCCCTTTCCCCCCTCTCCCCCCCTCTTCCCCCTCTCCCCCCTCTCCCCCCCTCCCCCTATTTCAGACATGCAGTGGAGGCTTATGCGTCCCAATTATCGTTTTAATGAAGGTTTATTAATATATTTTATTGCTTGCTCAGATGTTTTAATGAGTTTGGATAACTATTGCGTGTTTTTGTAACTTTTTTGTTATTTTTGCAGGTAAGATGTTGGTGAGGAGCTGGTGAACAGTCTGGAGGTAATTAAGGGGGTGTTACCTGGGTGTAAGTAAGGGCTACCTGAATGTAATTAAGGGGTTACCTGGAACTAATTAGGGGACTACCTGGAACTAGTTAGGGGACTACCTGGATCTAATTAGGGGAGTACCTGGAACTAATTAGGGGACTACCTGTAACTAGTTAGGGGACTACCTGGAGCTAATTAGGGGATTACCTAGAACTAGTTAGGGAATTACCTGGATGTAATTAGGGGACTACCTGGAACTAGTTAAGGGGACTACCTGGATGTAATTAGGGGACTACCTGGAACTAGTTAGGGAACTGCCTGGATGTAATTAGGGGACTACGTGGAGGTAATTAGGGGGACGTGTATGACAAATTGGCAGGTAAATTGACATAATCTCGCGGAGGTAATTATGAAGGAAAATGACAAAATTTGCCCCAAGCGATGACAGGAATGTTGATGGAACCAGAGAGGGACAGACAGAGGGGGGGGGGGGTAGACAGACAGAGAGGGGGGGGGAAAAGACAGACAGAGAAAGGGGGGGGGGAAAGACAGACAGAGAAAGGGGGAGAGAGAGACAGACATATTGAGAGGGAGAAACAGACAGAAACAGACAGACAGAGGGAGAGAGAGAGACAGACATAGACAGAGATTGAAACAGATAGATATATAGAGGTTAGGAAGGGAAAGAAACAAAAATAAAGAGAGACAGAGAGCCGCCATCATGGTTGTATCTCATTCTTATTTACATGTATTATTTTTTTACGTCTCCAATTTTGTGGGATTATCTTCCGGTGTAAATTGTTTACTGTGACGTTGTCTTCTTACTTCTGTTTGTTCTGTATGTGTGTCTTTTCAGTCTGTTTTTTGTTTGTATGTGTCTGTCTGTCTGTCTGTCTGTAGCAGTGTGGTCTTACTAATGCATGATGTTGCTAGTCTTGTGATTACTGTGTGTGTGTGTGTGTGTGTGTGTGTGTGTGTGTGTGTGTTCGTCGGTCTGTTGTCTGTGGCGCTATTTTCTTTCTTTGCCTGTCTACCTGTCTGTCTGTTTATCTCTATATTCTCTAGTTCTCTATGTGTATCTGTCTATTTATAAATCAGTCTGTCTGTCGATAACTTTTCTGATCTGTGGTTCTGTGCCTGTCTGTCTATCTGTCTGTCTATCTGTTTATCCGTCTCAAACTGCAAGGTCAGAGTCTTGTTAGTCCTCATTTTATTTCCTCCGTCTATAACGAAACATGAGAGAGTCTCCATGGTTACCCCGGGACCTAACGACTTCTTGCTCGGGAGACCTCCAGCCAATCAGAGGCCAGGGTTCATGAGGGAACCAGCCACCCGTGATGGTGTGATGATTAAGGTCTACGATGGTTGCGGGGGGGGAGGGGGTGAGTTGTGAGGGGGGGGGGTGTGATTCCAGTTTGAAGGCAATTCGTCCGGTTATTTTTTTTTTTGAAGGTTAATGATGGTATTGCTTTTGTGATTTTAGTTAATTCTGCGATAATGACCCAGTTGGATATACTTCGCGTGTGTTGAATTGACGACCTGGGGGAGGGGGTGGAAGAGGTGAGGAATTAGAAACGATACCCAGAATGCAGGTTGTGAGCGTGAGAAATGGAAACCTTACTCACAAGCTGGTAACATGAGCATACCCAGTAGCCCACACTCTCCCTCCCCCCGTCCCTCTTAACACGCACGTGCTCCCCCTCACCACGTGCACACACAATGGTTCCTACCTCCTAACCCCCCCTACCCCTCGTGATACCCACCCTCTCACCCGCTCAACACACACTTCCCTTCTTCTTCCCTCCCCTCCGTTTTGCCTCCCCCACATGCCCAACCCTCCTCCCTTCCCTCTCCCCTCCCGGCTCTCATTTTCCTTAGTCCTCCCTCCTCTACGCGCGCCACACTGCCCAGATGATGTCAGAGAAGCCCCCTCCCCCATACCCTCGCCACCTGCTGGGGGAGTACCTAGCAGGATCTATATCAATGAGGGGTTCGGTACCTATCCTTCCCTTCTAAACTGATAATTACCAAGAGGTTAGGTTAGTGTAGGTCAAATCAGGTTAGGTTAAGGCAGGTCAGGTTAGGTTAAGTTAGGTTAGGATGGGGAGTGTTGCTACAAAGTGTCAATTTCAAAATATGGAAACTTGGTGCATTTTGGCTCCTTTTCGTCAATTCATTGGATGTCTCTCTTGACCTGACTAGTGGAGGTCTTCCGTACGTGAGGGACATATTGTTCCTCAGGTGATACTTAACTCTCGGTGACCCATTTTCAGGTAACCTTTAACCTGGAGTGGGACCTGAAACACAAATTTTAGTAATAGCTGTCATATTACCAGTCAAGGTGCTGTCGTGACCTGGTAGAATAGCCCGACCCATAGTAATTAGTCTTGTTGGTATGATAGTTACCCTCTTTATCATGATAGTGAGATTGGTGGTGATTATCCAAGTAGTACTGACATGCCTCCTGTTTTTCCTAGCAATGATTATCCTACTGTGGTAGTTAAGGGTGAAGGTAGTTAGTCGTAGTTGCCGTTGTTTGTACACCTGGAGGCCTCAGGGATCAAGCTAATTATAGGTTGGTTGAAAATATTTTGGCTATAGTAATTGTTTATTTTCTGTTACAGTAATGAGCTGCTGGAAGTCCTTAATTAATTGTATAATTAGTATGAAATATGTTAATGTGAAGGATTTGATATATGAATATTAATGCATGTGTTTACTGTGGCCAGGGAGGTGATGTGTGAGAGCCCCCTTCTATAATAGCATACCATATAATCATTATACATTTGTATTTATGAAATGTGTGTATGTGTGTGTTTAGAGTGAGTCATAAAACAAACAGTGGCGAAGTTCTTGGCGAGGCAATATATATTACCCTTTGATAACAACAACAGTGAGCGTGACAACAGCAACAATACTACTACTACTACTACTACTACTACTACTACTACTACTACTAATAATAATAATAATAATAATAATAATAATAATAATAATAATGATAATAATAATAATAATAATAATAATAATAATAATAATGGAACAACAATAGACAGCAGCACACAGCCGTTAACGTGAATTTACTTCCTGGAAATCATCCTGGAAATCATATGCAGTGGGACCTACGTAATATTCCCCACAGGATAGACACCGCCCCATTGTTGTTCATCCTGGGAACCATATGCAGCTGGACCTACGTTACATTCCTCAGGTTGGACGCCGCCCTATGGTTGCTCATCCTGGTAGCCATATGCAGCAGGACCTGTACCAGCTGACCCGCTGTGGTAATCTACCACTATTGTCACCCCCCAGGGAAATTCCCCGCCCCTGAGCGTGCACCCGGTGTGTCCACCTTGAGCCACAGGGACAACATGTCCCTGGAAGGTTATGGAAGAGCGACCTTAATGGATGATGTGGTATGGCATGTTGTGTCCGCGAGTGTAGGGATGTGACGGGAGGAAATGAGGGAAGGAGGAGAACCAGGGTAGGGAGGGGAATGGGGAGTAAAGAGAAGAGGAAGCGTAGGGGAGGAGAAGGAGAGGACGATAAAGAGGATAGGGGATTGTGAGGATTATGGATAAGGGAAGGAAGAGGGAAAGGGAAGTAGGGAATTTGGATGTATGGGAGGAGGAAGGTTGAAGGAAGAGACGGGGTGGGAGGAAGGAGGATATGAGATCGGGGAGGTGTAGGAGAGTAGACGCTGTTAATGACGTGATGGTGCTGGAAGGTGAGACGGCTGAGGGGGGTAATGGAGGGGAGGGATTATAATGGGAGGAAGAGAGGGAGGGAAGGCGGGAGGTGAGAAAGGAATAAAGAAGGAGTATACAACTGAAATAAAGGAATATTGCAAAAAGATGAGGAAGAGAAGGATGATAAATGTGAGGAAAGAAAGGAAGAAGTTTTTAGTTTAACAAATTTATTGACAAAGCTTGGAGTACAGTTTGCCACGCAGGACAGAGGTTCATACGCAAAGGAATAGATCTTATTCATTAGCAGTATATATAGGTCAGAGTCATGTGGGTGATGTCACTGTTCACTGCTATGCAAGACAGTGGTTCATGTACATTGGATGTCATATTCTAATTGAAGACTAATCAGTGTGGGCTAGCAGCAAATTTTGGATAAACCTGTGGAGGAGGAAGGTGAGGGAAGAAGGCAAGAGCAGTAGGAGGAAAGAAGGGGGAGGGAGTAATAATAGGAGGGAAAGGAGGAGATAGTTGAGGAAAGAAAACGGGAGGAGGAGAGAGGAAGAGGGAAGGAGGGAGTGAAGAGTCGCAATATGAGGAGGAGGGAAGTAGGAAGGAAGGAGGAACAGTAGGAGAAGGGAGGGAGGGAGGAGGAACAGTAGGAGAAGGGAGGGAGGAGGAGGAGGAAGAAGACCAGTCGACGCCATTAACGAGGTGTGGTGTTGGTTGGCGGTGGGGTGGGTGGCACTATGTAAATGTTAGTTGTGTTTGTTGTTGTGGCGTTGACCTGACCTGACCCATTCTGTGCCTGTAGCTACTCACTACTACTACCGTCCTGCTCTCATATAAGTTAAATTGGTTTTAGTTCTAACAGTTTTTTTTTTTAGTAGATTAGAATATAACTTTACCTGATTTTTGTAGTTTATTCAGATTTTATGGTAACGAGGAGCGAGGATAATGGCATTGTTTCTTACGTCTCTCTCTCTCTCTCTCTCTCTCTCTCTCTCTCTCTCTCTCTCTCTCTCTCTCTCACACACACACACACCTAAGAGTCACTGCCACTGCCATCATCCCACCACAGGGAGCGAGGTGGTCTTGACATGTCACACAGGCTTGACAGTTGTTCTCAGGGTTGACAAGTACTGTGTGTATTGGCCAGAATCCTCAAGAACACTTTGATACAGCAACAGTTAAACCAGAGAGAGAGAGAGAGAGAATATACACGTTGGATTGTTTAAATGCGAAGAAGAACGAAGAAAATATTAAACTCCAATAGTTACTTAATGGATGTTGACGCGTGAGGGTTAATGTTGGCGCCACACCTCCCTGGTAATGGCCTGAAGCGAGAGTGTGTGTGTGTGTGTGTGTGTTTTCGCATCACTCCCTCCATCCTACCTCCCACTCCCTATCCCCTTTGTTCCTATTCTCCCTTCACCCCATATTAATTCCTGGGGTATTCACAATGGTCACAGCCCCCCCCCCCCTCCATATCTCCCCTGCCTTCACCCCCCCTTTCCCCTCAAACATTATCACGGGGGGGGGGGGGGGTTGAGGGTGAGAGGAGACTTGTAAACAAACAACATTAGACACCTCACTGAGATTTCACCTGACACCAACGTAAATAACAAGAGAGAGAGAGAGAGAGAGAGAGAGAGAGAGAGAGAGAGAGAGAGAGAGAACCTAACCTAATCTAACCTAACCTAACCTAACCAACCAACCTAACCTAACCTAACCTAACCTAACCTAACCTAACACTTTTTTTGCAGGAGAATATAATAGTAGTTTGTAGTAATAGTATTTAGTGGCACTGATTTATTAAAGTCCCAACCAGATCACCCAAGGGCACTATCCCAGGAGGTTGCTTAACTACTTCCCTCATACATACTTAACTACTTTCCCAGTACCTACTTAACTACTTACTTTGTACCTACTTAACTTCTTCCCCAGTACCTACTTTACCACTTCTCCGGTACCTACTTAACTACTTACTTTGCACCTACTTTACCACTTCTCCGGTGCCTACTTAACTACTTACTTTGTACCTACTTAATTTCTTCCCCAGTACCTACTTAACTTCTTCCCTAGTACCTACTTTACTTCTTCCCCAGTACCTACTTTACCACTTCTCCGGTACCTACTTAACTACTTACTTTGTACCTACTTAATTTCTTCCCCAGTACCTACTTAACTTCTTCCCCAGTACTTACTTTACTACTGCCTCGGTACCTACTTTACTACTGCCTCGGTACCTACTTAATTACACCATCACGTATACTCACTCAGGCTCCCAAACACTAGAAATTTCCCTTGTTACTTGTCACGGGTAATACTGGTCTGTAACCTCAGGTAAAAGTCAGGTTTCCCTCACACAGTATGAGGGAAACGTCACGGTCTCTCCCTACCATAATGCAAACAAACTAATTTATACCTGTTATTATTTTTTCTTTAGTTTAGGTCTCACTCCTCTTAAGCCCTTCTCTTATCGAGGTTAATTAACTAACACCTGGGTAGGAATCGGTGTGTATACCTGTGAGGGTGAGGTACAGGGAGAGGGGTGTGGAAGGAGGGGGTGGTGGGGTTTGGGGGGGGTTATAGATTCATCGTTCACACCCCCCCCCCCCCCGCCTCCACCACCATCACCAATTCACTACCATCATCTGTGTGTGTGTGTGTGTGTGTGTGTGTCTAGGTCGTAAACCCAGCTGGTGTGAGTGAGTTAGTTAGACACGCACCCGGGTGTTAAAAAGGAATGGACTGAGAGAGAGAAAAAAAATTATAATAAAAATGGCTAAGACGAAAATTAAGAACCGTCATAACAAGAAGAAAAATCTGGGTAATATTTTGGGCAGCTTCATCATCCACAACGATACAGTTTCGCCGTAATTCTTTTTAACGGCTAACAAGGCAAGAGGCTCGGGCATAATGTTTTAACACGGCAGCATCTTTACGGTGCAGCCTCGCCCAGTAATTCAAACTTAACTGCTTTTAGAGTCAGGGTCTTTCAGCGGCAACCTAAGATCGCTGTGGGTATTGGGGCGACGGGGGAACATTTGGTTGGTGGCCGGGCGAGGTGGTCCTTACTTCCTCCTCTGAAGCTGGACGTTAATGTTGTGATAAGTCCGATGTAGAGGTTGTGATAGTTAATAAGTCCAATGTCGAGGCAGCGAGACACGCCCACCCTCTGGAGTATGACAGGCCCAGAGGTCAAGGTTACGCCAGGGCTTGACGTCAAAGGCAGTGACAGATCCAGTGTCAAGGCTACTGCGACAGGTCCGACATTTTTGGCTGTGACAGGAGGGTATGACAAGAAGGTGTGACAGGAGGGTCTGACAAGAAGGTGTGACAGGAGGGTCTGACAAGGTGTGACGGGAGGGTCTGATAAGGTGTGACAGGAGGGTCTGACATGAAGGTGTGACACGAGGGTCTGACAAGAAGGTGTGACAGGAGGGTCTGACAAGAAGGTGTGACACGAGGGTCTAAGAAGAAGGTGTGACAGGAGGGTCTGAGAAGAAGGTGTGACAGGAGGGTCTGAGAAGAAGGTGTGACAGGAGGGTCTGAGAAGAAGGTGTGACAGGAGGGTCTGAGAAGGTGGTGTGACAGGAGGGTCTGACATAAAGGTGTGACAGGAGGGTCTGATATGAAGGTGTGACAGGAGAGTCTGACAAGAAGGTGTGACAGGAGGGTATGGGCTGACAGTTTGCATCGGGAGTCCTCTAAAATAACCCACAAGAAGGGGGGGGGGGAGGGAAGGGGAAGGATGGGAAGGGGAGGCGAAAGAAGGGGGAAAAGAAGAGGAAAACGAGTAGGGGAGAGGAGAGGGAAGGAGGGGGAAGTTATACCAGAGTTTCATTCCGGCGTGAACTTAATTACTCTTTCCTCGGGTCATAATGCTGAAGCCATAACTCTGTGTTAATAGTTCAAAAGTCGGGGAGAAATTTGTAAGACTTCACCATTCCTCTTTTTTCTTCCCTCCCCTCTCCTCCCTCCTTCCCTCCCTCCCCCGCCCCCTCCCCCCCTCCCTCCTTCCTCCCTCCTCCCACCTTCCCTTCCCCCTCCTCCCTCCCGCCCCCTCCCCCTTTTCATGTCTGCGCGCTCTGCCACGAAATTTTTAAACGAGTGGATTTTAAGTTTTTGGGTTTTTCTCTGCGTAGATTTATGGAGTGTAGTGGTGATAATTTTTGCGTTATGAGAATATTATGCGGGTGACTTTGGTTCCATGTGGGGGAGGGTGGTGCTCTCTCTCCCTCTCTCTCTGCCACGTGCCGCCGCTCTTTAATTCTTCCCGCATACATCCGCCGCTTAAGGGTACACTCCTCGCACTAGTTGTAATTTCAGCTTACTACAGTGGCGTTAATATTACCTTAGGTGTCCAGTGTTTTGTCATCTTGAAATAAAACCTGAGACAGGTCGTTTGTGTAGGTACAGTTAACTAAGGTCTATAGAAGAGGTCACCTGACCCAAAATGATGTCTGTGGGTAGAGAGGTCGAGAGGGGCCCTCAGTCGGCTGCAGCCACAACTGTGAAAACTGGTGTCCTATGTCACATAATGAAACCAGAGGGTGATGTGCACTTCCATACATTTCCGAAAGGATGAAGTAAGATACAGTGGATTAACCTCTTAAGGAGAAAGAACAACATTAATACTGCTAATGCTCGGTGAACATTGAACAGCTGCCAGAGGCTGACAGATCCTGCAATCCATTGTAAAAATACTTTGCTAGCTATTGAATATAAATTTTATATATTTTTCATAAGTTTACCATAAATTTAACAATAGAGATTCAGAAAATAATGTCGAAAGCAATTAAATCTCTCTTCTATAGACCTTGATTGGCCCTACAGTCAGCCATCCTCGTACACGAGGGGCAACCATTAGTATTACTATATATATATATATATATATATATATATATATATATATATATATATATATATATATATATAAATATATATATATATATATATATATTTTTTTTTTTTACGGGGATTAGCCAGCCCGGGCACAGGCCACTGACCCACATCAGGGCCTGGGGGGCGAAAATGTAATAATAATAGTAATAATAATTAATACTAACACTTCATAGTAAATAAAATTTATAATAAAAGATACAAAATTGAAAATAAAATAATAATGATAATAATAATAACAACACTGTAATAATAATAATAATAATAATAATAATAATAATAATAATAATAATAATAATAAAGAACCACAAAGAAATAAACAAAAATCAAAAGTGAGAAACAATATATGTTTGTTGTGTTGTCAATAATAAGATAAACAATTGAGACCCTGCAACTGTGTGTAAATGAGGCAGAAAGTCAGATCAGCAACCAGGGACTTGGTCACAATTTTCGTGAAGCCGTATTTAGTTTCAGGGATTATTTAGTTATTTATTACTTGCACTTATTACTAGTATTTGCTTTCCTCCCTATTTAGTGTAACATACAGTAGAGTATTTATGAGGTGCGTTTAGGTTTGTATTTTTTTTTTTCGTATTATTAAGTCATTTATTTGTTAACATTTAGCTTAGAATAAGTAAATATTATCAAAAAGATCATTGCAAAACTCACGAGTGACTTTGTAACATATAATTAAGTCGAGATGATAATACTAATACCACGTGCTGGTCAAGCTCCGAAAGAGTTGTCCGGGGGTCTAGCTAACCTCTGGTCGGGGCTTGACCGGCACGAAAAAAACAAAACAAAAAAACGTTTGTGTTTGCGAAACGTGATTTTGGCGACCTGTGGTGTAATGGTCAGCATATTTGCCTCGCAAGTGAGTGAACCAATGTTCGATTCCCGGGCAGTGTGAAACTATGGGCAAGTTTTTGTTGTCCTTTTTTTTTTACGTCATTTGTCTCTGTCTACCCAGCAGGAATTGGGAACCTGAATATTAATCGATTTACAGATAGTGCTCCGAGGTAATGGTTAGACAGTGCAGTTGGCGAGTTGTCCGGTCTTCTCGGACTATTCCTTTACATTGGGTCACGCATCTCGTTAACTTAGGGTGTGGTTGTTGTGTTGGCGACAGCGTGTACACTTTAAACAAATTCACGCCTATACGTGGCCAAGGGCCGGCCATCCTCGTACACGAGGGGCAGCCATTATTGTTACGTCATTAAATATGTTATAAGTATATACTGCAGTAAGTATATAATATAAAAGACAAAGAACATCGTAATATATATATTTAGTTTCCGGGTTTATTTAGTTATTTATTACTTGTACTTATTACTAGTATTTGTTTTCCTCTCTTCTGTATAGTTGACGTCTTTATTATTGGTTTGAGTAACTTTAAATTCAATTGTTTTTCTCCTACACTTGGGTTCACATTTACATTTTTTAGGATATATCATAATATCATATCACCCTTGATGATTATCCTGTATTTATAACGATAAAATAATTAATAACACTTAGGTAATATTTGTTAAGGTTAGTATAAGTTAGTTTAAGTTTTCTATTAAACAAATTATTAATACCTAATATGATGAAATACATGATCGCTGATGGCCAGTTGGAAGCTTAAAAAAATACATAGAAGTTATCGATATTAGGCAATTATCCCTATTTAGTGTAATGGCCAGGATAAGATTAAGATTAAGATTAACTCGTATATGGTAAAATTTCGTCCGTTTCGGTTAAAACGTCGTTTATTGTCATATGATGGCTAAATTATACATTAAGTAGGTTACGTTACTTTACGTTAGGTTACGTTACTTTACGTTAGGTTAGGCTAGATTAGGTTAGGCTAGATAGATAGATTAGGTAAGTTTAGGTTAGGTTAAGATAGGTTAGGTTAGGTCAGGTCAGGTTACATTTTGTGTGAAGGTATTAATTTATTTGTATATTTGTGACCTACAGGATCGTTTATGGCCAGTCAAAAGTTTCCAAAAAGGAGAAATACATAGAAGTTATCACTAATGGCCACTTATCCCTATTTAGTGTTACATACAGAACAGTATTTATAAGGTGCAGTTACGTTTTTATTTTTTTTCCTCATAATTTAGTCATTTATTTGTTAACATTTAGCTTAGAATAAGTAAATATTATCAAAAAGATCATTGCAAAACTCACGAGTGACTTTGTAACATATAATTAAGTCGAGATGATAATACTAATACGACGTGCTGGTCAAGCTCCGAAAGAGTTGTCCGGGGGTCTAGCTAACCTCTGGTCGGGGCTTGACCGGCACGAAAAAAAAAAAAAAAAAAAACTTTTGTGTTTACGAAATGTGATTTTGGCGACCTGTGGTGTAATGATCAGCATATTTGCCTCGCAAGCGAGTGGACCACGGTTCGATTCCCGGGCAGTGTGAAAATTGGGCGTTTTTTTTTCCTTTTTTTTTAACGCCAGTTGTCTCTGTCTACCCAGCAGTAATTGAGAACTTGAATATTAATCGATTTACAGATAGTGTTCCGAGGTAATGGTTAGACAGTGCAGTTGGCGAGTTGTCCGGTCTTCGACTATTCCTTTACATTGGGTCACGCTTCTCGTTAACTTAGGGTGTGGTTGTTGTGTTGGCGACAGCGTGTACACTTTAAACAAATTCACGCCTATACGTGGCCAAGGGCCGGCCATCCTCGTACACGAGGGGCAACCATTATTGTTACGTCATTAAATATGTTATAAGTATATACTGCAGTAAGTATATAATATAAAAGACAAAGAACATCGTAATATATATATTTAGTTTCGGGGTTTATTTAGTTATTTATTACTTGTACTTATTACTAGTATTTGTTTTCCTCTCTTCTGTATAGTTGACGTCTTTATTATTGGTTTGAGTAACTTTAAATTCAGTTGTTTTTCTCCTACACTTGGGTTCACATTTACATTTTTTTTATAATATATCATATTATTAATCAATTTATTACGGAGAGGATTTATTTGCCTGAGCATATAGACATTTTTGTTGCTACTAAGGATGTTTTTAATAGTTATTGTTTTCCTCTTCTCAAGTGTATTTTTTCTTGTCTGGTAACCCTGTAATGTACTGGTCTGAGGAGGATATCAGTCGGGCACTGACCCTTAGCAGCTTAAGCCCCAAAACTTACCGCTACTTGCCTGGAAAAAGTAAATTTCCTTTCCCGTCTATCAGCACGCTTCGTCGTTGGATTTCTAAGCTCAATGTGGAACCAGGGTGTTGCATACAGTTCTGCAACTGTTGTACCATAAATGTGAGTCTATGGATGACCGTGAACGTCTATATGTTTTATTTTTTGTTAAATCAAGTGTCAGTGGCGGTAACACTTGTCATGTGAGGTCAAACTCCTGTCACCTCATGTCTACATCATTAACATAATGGACACAACAAGGAGGAAAGGAACTCCTGTAGGTAATTGTATATATAGTTATAATTACCCTGCCTTAAGCTGCACTTATTTACATACAGTAGCTAAAACTGAAATGCATTGTTTTTTTTATCTTTCCTTCTACTGTATCACCCACTGCACTGATTGGTGTCCAAGTTTTGTGCAAGACTAGACACGCGAATAGTATTATCTTGTATGTGAGATACTGAGATAAGAAAGTATAGCCTGTAGAGCCACAAAGTGTTCTGTTTATAAGGGGGTGAGAGGTCAGCAATGCTCCACCCACTGTGCGCGGTTTGACCTCTTCTGGAGACCTTGAGTAAAACCTCCATTTAACGGACATCAATCTCACGGGTATAGTCCGTTATATGGAGTTTAACGGATCTTGATATAACGGACTGTGCTCTCCTTCGTCGGTGTTAATTCAGCTTCTCTCGCTCTCAGTTCTATTGGAGCTCCTACAGTACTTCTATTGGGGTCACCCAACACTCACACGTCTTACCTTCACCCCTCTCTTAGTATCTCCGGATATCCCCCCCCCCCCAACTCCTCCAGCCCCAGTTATCCCCCTTCTGCTCCTCCAGCCATCCTTCCCCCTCTCCTCCAGCCGTCCTCCCCCCCCACCTCTCCTCCAGCCGTCCTTCTTCCCCCTCTTCGTCTTCCAACCATCTTTCCTCCTCACTCCCTCCTCCACCCACCAATATGGGTAGAGAAAGAAGGGGTGAAAAAAGATTAGAGGTGAAGGAAGGACGTTATAGTTCGGAAATTGAAGAAATTTAGTAGCGGGTAAGAGAAGTGAGCCGACCGCTTAGCTACGGGTTATTTAAGCTAATTGTGTGTTAGGGTTGTGTCCTGGGTGGGTGGTTGCTCTTGTCTGTCCCCAACATCCTCCCCCATGATGGCCTCAACAAGTTATCCTACCTCCAACACCTTCAGTTAACCTCAGTGCAGTGTTATCCTTCCTATACTACCCCCTCCTACCTCCCTCCCTCCCTATCTCCCTCCCTCCAACATCAACTCCACCATCACCACACTATTATAACTACCACTACTGCCATCATTATCTTAAATACCCACTTTACCACAACTATCACCACTATACCGCCACTACCGTCACTACTACTACCTCCATTGCCATAACTACCACCACTAACCGGTGCCACCACCGCTACCACCACGATTACCATACAAGGTTGGGTTAAGATGTAAATAGGAGAAGGGGCGGGTAGCGGGGTCGTCATCAGAGGCTAAACACGAGCACAAAAGACTCACATGTTTGTTGACAAATGGGCTCACGTGGCTTGAGGTGGGACCAGCCGTCTCCTCTTTGTTGACAGATGGTTGCGTCCAGTTCTGGGAGGTACCAGCTGCGTGTGGTATGTTGACACATGGATTCGCGTGGTCTTGCAAATACCAGCTGTTTGTATTTTGTTGACTGATGGTACCAGCATTTTGAGATGGATAGATAAATAGATAGATAAGTAGATCCCTTGATAAATGCATACATACGTGGTACGTACAGTACATACATACATACAGATAGATATTGTGGACTCGAGGGATAGTCTGGCTCTACGTGTTTATGTCATTTCAATGTAGAATTTTGTTTGAATTGCTTATTTCGCCAGGCAGTACGTGGAGGGGCTGTGGAGTTATCAAACTTTTTCACCTCAAAATGAAGATGACATTTGGGGTGTTATTTCTACTACATTGTATTATTCGTCTGATACGGTGATTGGTGGTGACGACGGTGAGAGAGAGAGAGAGAGAGAGAGAGAGAGGGGGAGGTGGATTGTTACGATGCACCGGAGTGATCTTGTCTGACATTTGGTTGGTATTTGAAGGAGGAGGAGGTTTTTAGTGGGTGTTGAGGCAGGCGACCGCGTCTGTACACAATACAGTCTCTTGTTGTTGATGATGCAGGTAGTGTTGAAGGTCTTCTTGTCTTGTTGGGTGGAGGACGAGCTGAAAGATGGAGTTTGACTGACTGACTGGGGAGATACTGTGGTTGGTGCAATTGACTATATAGAGGGTGGTCTTCATCATCTTGGCCTTCCTCTTCTCTTCCCTTCCTCCCTCCCTCCCTCCTTTCCCCACTCTTTCACTCCCTCCCTCCTTAAGTCTACATCCTCCCATCCTTCATCGACGCCTCCTTCACTCCTGTCTCTCTCTCCTTCCTCTGTTGCCTTGCCTCCCCTCCCTCCCTCACTCTTCCTGTTCGCCTTGTTCTTCTCTCTATTCCTCCACTCCTTCCCCCACTTTTGTTCATAGTTTCTCCCTCCTTCCCAACCATCCCTTCATCCTTATTCCTCCCCCAAAACTTTTCTTCTCTCTCTACACCTCAATTCCCTCCTCCTCCCTCTCATTCTCTACCCCCCTCCTCCTCCTCCTCCCTCTCATTCTCTACCCCCCTCCTCCTCCTCCCTCTCATTCTCTACCCCCCTCTTCCCTCTCATTCTCTACCCCCCTCCTCCTCCCTCTCATTCTCTACCCCCCTCCTCCTCCCTCTCATTCTCTACCCCCCCTCCACCCCCTCCGTTTTTCCCTATACTACCCGCACCTTTCAGTACCTCTATATATCTCCTCCCTTTCCCACCCCCCCTTCCATCTTTCTCCTCTCCCTTTTCCACCACTCTTTCACCCATCCTTCCACACACCCACAGCTTTCCTCCCCTCCTCATTCTTCCCCATCCACACCCCACATCCCTCTTGCCCCCTCACCCATGCCCCCCCCCCTCCCCCCCACCTCGTCAGCCGGGTGGGCCTGTCATCCAGCTAATAAAGACTATTGATGTGTGAAATTGCCTGTCCCCGCCCAACAGACGTCGTCACTACTGTATCTTGTATCTCTCTCTCTCTCTCTCTCTCTCTCTCTCTCTCTCTCTCTCTCTCTCTCTCTCTCTAAGAAAACGATTTCAGAACATCCAGTCATCCAGTATATACAGGTATGAGTACATGCAAACTGGTATATAAATGTTATGTGTGCGCGCGTGTGTATGTGTGTGTGTGTGTGCGCGCGCGCGCGTTGTTTTCGTAGCAAACTTCAAGGTTTTCCATATTTTTAACTTTGTTCGGGGAGTAGCGTTGTTCATTCATGTTCTGTGTGTATAAGCGTGCGCGTGTTTGTGTCATTCATACTGCCACCCATTCACAGTGTGTGTGTGTGTGTGTGTGTGTGTGTGTGTGTCATTCATACTGCCACTTATTCACAGTGTGTGTGTGTGTGTGTGTGTGTGTGTGTGTGTGTGTGTGTCATTCATACTGCCACCCATTCACAGTGTGTGTGTGTGTGTGTGTGTGTGTGTGTGTGTGTGTGTGTGTGTGTGTGTGTGTGTGTGTGTGTGTGTGTGAATAATAATAATTAACGGTTTATTGAAACAGCATAGGCAGCCGGAAAGCTGAAAATATACAGTTACATAATTGGGGAATGGGTCTCTTGATTGACAATAATATACAAGTAACATAAGTGATACAAATATGATATACCTATATAGTATCTAGGTGGGGAGAAGCTCAAACTGTAGGACATTTCAACATAGTGACAGTGCAAAAAGGTAGGAGTGACTGGGAGTGAATACACTGCTTGATTACAAGTTATTGATAATTTTTACAATGGTTGGAAGTGGGCTGTGTGTGTGTGTGTGTGTGTGTGTGTGTGTGTGTGTGTGTGTGTGTGTGTGTGTGTCATTCATGCTGCCACTCATTCACAGTGTGTGTGTGTGTGTGTGTGTGTGTGTGTGTGTCTCATTCATGCTGCCACTCATTCACAGTGTGTGTGTGTGTGTGTTTGTGTCTGTGTATGTGACAGGGAGTGACAGTCTCTCACACGCACACGACGCCATGAATATTCAGTCGGGTGAGGCGCCCAACCGTGCCAGAGAGCCTTGGTGCTGTATGGCGGGTGGAAGGGGGGAAGAAGGAGCGAGGGTGTAAGAAAGGGAGGAATGAAAGGAGGGGATAACTGAGAGAGAAAGAGGAAGATTTAGAGAGGAACCATTATTGTACCTGTGATGGGAGTTGTTACCTCTAATTAGACTAAATACACCTGTTGTAATGTGTGTGTGTGCGGTCTACCACCCACCCACCCATACCCGCCCACAACATTCACATTACCACCCATCACCCACCCAACCACCAACCCGTATCTCCCACACTACCACCACCACCACCACCACTACTACCACAACCACTAACACCCACAATAATTCTACCACAATTACCCACACCCACATCACCACCATCCACTCCACCCTGGACGGTCAGTGATGGGCGGGACAAGAGGAATGTTGGGCGGGACGTGAGAGGGTGGAGGACGGGGTGGGCGAGGTGGGTGGGGTGGGCTAGGCGGGTGGAGGGTGGGTTGGATAGAAGGGCTAACAGATGGAGCGAAGAAATTCAACACCGAAGCCAGTCGATCAGGTGTGTGTGTGTGTGTGTGTGTTTGTTTTACAGAGAAATAGAGAGAAACAAACACATATAAGCTCTGAAAGGAGTATCCCTTGGAATCTGTCAATCCTATTAGGAGTGTTGTTGCAGGACCCCCCCCCCCCCCCACCTCCTCCTTCTTTCCCTCCCCCCTACCCACTTTCCCCTGAGGGCACCCACGTGTTAGGGGGGGTGAGGAAGCCCTTTAGTGGATCATTTACACCAAAGGGGACCCCATTACTCCTTCCCTCCCTCCTTCCTTCCTTACGTCTGTCCCTCAATCCTTTCCTCGTTCTTTCTCCCCCACAAAATCCTTCCTCCTTAGCTCCTCTCCTTCATAATCCCTTTGTCATTCCCTCTCCCTCACAATTCCTCCCTCATACTTACTCCCTCACAATTCCTCCTCTTCTCCCTTTCAAACCATCTGCATTCTTCCCTCTTCTCTCACATCTGCTCTGCTTACTCTTCTTTTTCTTCCTTCACCTTTTTATCCCCCTTTCTTTTCCACCCTCCTCCTCCTCCCTCCTTCATTTGGGGACCCACATCATCTACCAGCGTGAGTTTGAAGACCATATATACACCTCTCTCTCTCTCTCTCTCTTATAAACCACACACTGTCATTCCTTCCCTTCCCCTTCTCCCTTCCCCTCTACCTCTCACAGCATAGAATATAACCTTTCCATAACCCTCATTCTCTTTCCTCCCCCTCTCTCTCTTTTCCCTCCCTTCTCTCCCCGCTTTATCTCTTCCCCTCACCTGTCCCTCACCTCCCCCCCCCTCCTCCTCTCCCCTACATGAACACGGATTAGCTCCACGCTAACACATTTCTACACACTTTTGCGGCTTCCTGGGTTACCACAATTTATGGGGGTATGTGTACCTAATTATGTGTCACCAGTATATAGTTATGTGTCAACAGTATAGTTATGTGTCACCAGTTTAGTTATGTGTCAACAGTATAGTTATGTGTCACCAGTTTAGTTATGTGTCACCAGTATAGTTGTGTCACCTGTATAGTAATGCGTCACCAGTATAGTTATATGTCACCAGTATGCTGTAGTTATGTGTCACCAGTATAGTTATGTGTCACCAGTATAGTTATGTGTCACCAGTATATAGTTATGTGTCACCAGTATAGTTATGTGTCACCAGTATAGTTATGCGTCACCAGTATAGTTATGTGTCACCCATATAGTTATGTCACCAGTATAGTTATGTGTCACCAGTATAGTTATGTGTCACCAGTATAGTTATGCGTCACCAGTATATAGTTATGTGTCACCAGTATAGTTATGTGTCACCAGTATAGTTATGTGTCACCAGTATAGTTATGTTTCACCAGTATAGTTATGCGTCACCAGTATAGTTATGTGTCACCAGTATAGTTATGCGTCACCAGTATATAGTTATGTGTCACCAGTATAGTTATGTGTCACCAGTATAGTTATGTGTCACCAATATAGTTATGTGTCACCAGTATAGTTATGTGTCAACAGTATAGTTATGTGTCACCAGTATAGTTATGTGTCACGAGTATAGTTATGTGTCACCAATATAGTTATGTGTCACCAGTATAGTTATGTGTCAACAATATAGTTATGTGTCACCAGTATAGTTATGTGTCACGAGTATAGTTATGTGTCACCAGTATATAGTTATGTGTCACCAGTATAGTTATGTGTCACCAGTATAGTTATGTGTCACGAGTATAGTTATGTGTCACCAATATAGTTATGTGTCACCAGTATAGTTATGTGTCAACAGTATAGTTATGTGTCACCAGTATAGTTATGTGTCACCAGTATAGTTATGTGTCCGTCCGTTTCTCTTTATTTTATGTCTATTTTCTTGTCTTTTGTATTTAACAGACGTCAGGTGGTCTGGTTATAGTCCGTCCGTCTGTACGTCCGTCGTTCCTTTTGTTCGTCTGTTTGTCTTTTCTTTCGTTCCTTCGTTCCTTCGTTCATCAAATCGATAATCAATATTTTGGTGAATACTGCCACCAACAACCGATGAATGAACATACAACACATACATACATACATACATACATACATACAGTGAGCGGTAGGAGAACTGTACTATTACATGTATAAGATGAAGGTATATTTTTTAACCTTGACATACCAATCTACCAAGGTCAGGAAGGTCACAGCCCAATCTAAGGTCATTTTATGTGTGTGTGTGGGGGGGGGGGGGGGGAGAGTCGTTGTGTTGTTTACGGTATATTAACTCGAGGGAAAAAATGTATTTGACATGACTGAAGAACCTCGGGGAAATGGGACGCTCTTGTTTTGAAAGTCAGATATGAGAGCTTGTGTGTGCTGGCGGTGGTGGGACCTGTGGCTATTTTATGTGTGGGTGAGTGTGGAATGGTTATAGTCACAGGTAGTGTGTGTGTGTGTGTGTGTGTGTGTGTGTGTGTGTGTGTGTGTGTGTGTGTTTTATGAGCCATGGTTATATAGCAAATAACTGGCTGGACCGCTGTATATACGTGTATGTATGAACGTAAGAGTGTATAATGTGCGTGCGGCTGTGTATCGTATCGTGTAGGCTTATGGTGTATGAGTGTATGGTGTATTATGACCACTGGGGAGGGGTGGAGAGAGGGGGGAGGGGGTGGATCGTGTTACAGGCAGCTGCTGGTGACAATGGTGGGTTAATGCCTTGATTATAATGGCTCCCGGGGGATGATTTTTTTTGTTTTACTGTTGTGTGTTGCTGTGGTTGTTATTGTTGCTGCCCTTGATATTGCTGTGTTTTACTGTTGTGTGTTGCTGTGGTTGTTATTGTTGCCGCCATTAATGTTGCTGTGTTTTACTGTTGTGTGTTGCTGTGGTTGTTATTGTTGCTACCCTTGATGTTGCTGTGTTTTACTGTTGTGTGTTGCTGTGGTTCTTATTGTCGCTGCACCTACTACTGTATTTTGCTCCTGTTGCTACCCTTGATGTCGCTGTGTTTCGCTGTTTCAACTATACAAATATTAACAACTGCAGTAAGGAATCCCACCTTTTTTGAGATGGAGTTTTTTTTTATAACTAGTGTTGCTACTACTACTGCTGTTGTTGTTGCTTGTTTCAGCCAGTAGTTTCTCATGAAGTATTAATCACCCCACTAGCTGACACCACATGTTGTAGAAGGTAATTAATTCTTCTTTAATTAAAATGTCTGTAAAGTTTCCATTTTGTTGTGAGGAAAGTCCCTTTGATAGTTGTTGTAAGCGGCAGGATCTTCCTAAACACTGCTGTGTTGTTGGTGTATTTGTTGTAGTAATACTAGATACATAATATATCTGTGACAGAGCTGTAACTGTGAGCTCGTGTCTAGCGAGCGTAAATGACATGCTTTCTTAATAATAGTCGGCCAATCTTTGTGCGCCATTTCGGCTGGTGCTAAGGTCAGCATTGACCTTAACCCTGCCCTGAAGGGGGTTGTCGTCCCCAGCCGTCTTTTTTTTTTTTTTTTTTTTATTTATTTATTTATTGGGCACCCCCCCTACATCCTTGTGTAAGGTGGAGCGCAGAAGAGTTTACAGCGCCCAACAGGGAAGCATGCTAAGTTCATGCTTGCCTTTATGTCTCCCGAGTTAAGGGCGTAGAAGCCCGAAGAGTCAAGGGCGTGGAAGCCTGAAGAGTCAGTGGTTTATGTCATCAAGTTATTGGAAGCTCCAACAACTTTCCCTGAATACGAATTCGCAACTTTCGACTTACAACAGGTACCTACTTTACTGCTTGGTGAACAGGGACTAATGGGGGCTAGGAAGTAAGTCCAAACAACTTCCACCGGCCCGGGAATCGAACCCGTGACATCTCGCTTGCGAGGCAAGAACGGTACCGCATCTACCACCGGGCCCCCTCCCCAACCATCTCTCGACCTCCTCCTCGTCGCTGCAACTACCAACGCACACGTCATCACACTCACACTAAAAGGTTTGTCCCTTAATACTGTCAATGCCTCCCTCCACCCCCACCGTGCCTCCCCTACCACAACACAGTCCCCAGCCGTCACCAACCCTCCCTCCCTTCTCCTGACTAAATATCCCTTTTCCTGCAGACAGGCCTGGCACTTGACTTATTAGGGACTTGCCACCCATTGCCATAAACAGATCTATTGTGTCGGGAATTCTCCCTCCACACACTCATCCTGTCAGTATATATAACTTGCATATATAATCCATGGCCCTTCAGGCACTTACCGGTACGCCCTTAAATGCATGAGTCATGAAGGCAAGCATACTCGTACAATACTTGGCTACAACGTACTACCTGTACAGTACTACCATCATAACACCTGCTGCTGGCGGTTCTTCAGCTCGTTAATTAGGGTATTTTAGAGCACGGTCTTGTTTGTACGTCGCGTTGAAAATGGTCGCGTGGGTAATAGACTGTGTGTTTATTCCGGGTCATTAGTGAAGTAAATCATCCCGATATGAAAGCCTGGTGTGTGGTTCTCCCTCTGGCTCCTGTTGTTGTTTGTATAATGGAATACTTTTCTTCTTATTGTATAGTGTGTGTGTGTGTGTGTGTGTGCGTGTGCGTGTGTGTGCGTGCGTGCGTGCGTGCGTGCGTGCATGTGTGTGTTGTTGTTGTTGTTTACTTCGTCAGCTGAGATCATGTTGGACTCCATCCCTCCACTGTCTGGCTTGGCTGGCCTCGTCCTTGAGATAACTGACCCTTGACGTAACTCCCCCTCGAGGTATACCGCCGCCCCACCTTCTCCTTGACATCCCACCCCTTCCCTCCAGCCAACACACCCTGCCCACCTACCCTCCCCCTTGAGGTATAGCCACCGTCTCGTCCTTCTCTCCCTGCCAACAACATCCTCCTTGAAGTACCTCCTGTTCCTCCTTCTCCCCTGCCGCCATCTCCCTCACCCCCCCCCTCCCTCCAACCCCCCACAACCCCCACATAAACAACTTCTCGGTCAGAGTTTCTTTACTTGGTCTAAAATAAGGTTCCACTCCATGTGCGTATAACTTGGCGCACACACAGACACACACAAACACACACACACACAAACAAATGCATTCATCTTCTCTTAATTACTGTGTTTTTTGGAGCAATAATTAGCTCCCTTGTTATCATAATCATCCCCTTCCTGTTCTTTTAAGTCCCCTTCTACCTCATCCTCTCCTTGCTGGAGGCTCAACGGGACCATGCGATAAATAATAAGAAAAATACTACTTGTCTAATAATAATAATAATCATAATAAATAATAAAATAATAATAATAATAATATAAACCTGGGAAAGCTTAATGAACCTTAAGTGAATAATTAAGAAGATCAGGTTTTTGATAATTCACGTCTTTTAAACTATTTAGATAACAGTATTTGATTAATTTGAGAAGTATTACTCCGTGTTGTTTATAATCCCGAGGGGTAATGGAGGTGGTGGTGGTGGACGGGCGGGTCATGTGTCCGGGCACCAGAAAATTATGTGTAGTGGCCTGGTAGCTGTGGAGGGGTGGGGGGGGGGGGGATGTAGTAGACGAGAGAGTAGGGAGAATTAGAGGGAGAGAGGGAGACAGGGAGACAGGAGGGAGACAGGAGGGAGGGAATGAACACAGCTATTAATTGTATACACAGTTCTTTCAGTGCTTAAAAATTTTCTTATCAATATTATGATAATGAAAATAGATCACCTGAAGATTAGCACCCGAAGCTTATATGACCTAATGTTTTAACACCTTACTGCTGTCTAGAGGGATTAGGTTAGGTTATGTTTGATTACGTTGGGTTATGTTATGTTAGATTACGTTGGGTTATGTTAGATTAGATTAAGTTAGATTACGTTGGGTTATGTTAGATTAGATTAAGTTAGATTAGGTTGGGTTGGGTTAGGTTATGTTAGATTACGTTGGGTTAGGTTAGATTAGGTTGGATTAGGTTAGGTTAGTGCCAGGACGGTTAAAACTTGTAGTGAGATAACCTAGAAAGGAGGTAATCTTCAGGTGATATATGAATACTAAGTTTGGGCCACGTAAGAGATGGATAAATAACTCATTATCTATATACAGTATATTACCGGAGGAGCAGACACCCCCCTCCCCCCCCTCAGCACTGTCTTACTGTAAATCAATGGTGAATTATTCTTGTGGAGGGAGAGGCCGGTCTTGTCCCCGTCACCGCCTCCTGTGTCAAGGTGATCCTCCCATCTTCTGCCACTCCTCTTCTTTTCTTTTGGTTACTTCTTATTTTTATTTCGGTTTTGTTTTTTTATTATTATTTCGTTTTTTCGTGTTTTTTTCTGTCGTTTGTGGTTATTTTTCTTGTCATTTTTTTTTTTTATGGATATATTTATTTGATTTTTTTGCATTCGTTTTCTTTTTAGTTGTGTTATTTATCTGGTTCAATACCGGTACCATTCTTGACTGATTGATTGATTGAGTGACTGAGATAACGTTTTGCATATCACGAATCTTTCCCCATCCTTGTTTATCTATGTTACTCTTTCATTTAATATTATCTCTCTCTCTCTCTCTCTCTCTCTCTCTCTCTCTCTCTCTCTCTCTCTCTCTCTTCCCTACCACCTCTCTATTTTTTTTCTCCTTTACGGACTTCTGGATTAAATTCTTCCCTCCTCCCCCATTTCCATTTCATTTTTTTCCTCTCCCCGAGTCAGGTGTGGCAGCTATTAGCCTGGCGAAGCAATGGACTCTCCGCGGCGTGAATTGGAGGTGTAATAGAATATGGACAGCCGAGGTGTTTGTCCGAGATGAATAGAATTGTTATCGACACCTGGGAGATGCATGGCTCCGGGGGTCTGATTGCCTCCACCTGTGTCCCCTCCCTCTCTCCCAGCCTCGCCCCACCTGGAGGTTCACTATACATCTCTCTCTCTCTCTCTCTCTCTCTCTCTCTAGTGTTGATACCTAAAGCATGTTGTGACTGGTTCTGGGCTCTTGTTTTGGTGTGACGGGACGGGTGTGGGGGAGGGGTAGGAGGGGGGGGGGGGTAGGAGGATGTGGGGGAGGGGGGGGGAGGGGGAGCCTTAGCACTTGATTAAACCAGATCGTGTTTTGACCCCCACACCTTGCTCTCCTCTCTCTCTTCCTCATATTTCTTCCTCCTCGTCCCCTCCCACCTCCCCCTCCCCTCTCTTTCTCCCACCAGTAGTAAGTTCACAAGCCCCTATTTAGCGGCAGGTGTTAACAAGATCTCTTCGTAGTTAATTAGTAGTTAAGGTTTTTAGATCACTGTATTATGTCTCTTTCTCACCGCACTTGTTTTTCTTCTCTTGGTAGTTAACAAGTTATGGTTAATTTAGGGTAGTTGAACCATCAGTTATTCCTTACTCTCCTTTACTTCCCTCCCCGACCCTGAGGAGCTAACAGGTTTTTATGTAGTTAGGGTAGTTAAGCGGACCCCTTACCCTCTCTCTCTCCCCCATTCCTCCCCTCCCCACCCTTGAGGAACTAAGTATCACCTTGTTTAACTTTTAGTCGGTGTTAACGACGTCCGTGTGTGTGTGTGTGTGTGTGACTGGCGCCTTCCTCCTCCTCCTCCTCCTTGTCACGATACTTATCTCTTAATGGACTCCTCTGTCCATCTCTCCTATAATACTGGCAGCTTCTTGTCTCTTACCCAGTGCTACCAACCCCTGCCCTGCCCTGCCCTGCCCTGCCCTGCCCTGTCCTGCTCTGCTCTCCCTTTGCCCATCCCTTCCCATATTTCTCTGTCTCTCCCATATCCCTCCTGCCTTTGTCTTCCATATATGTTAACTTTACCAACTTTATTGTCAGGATTGGAGAGTAATTTTACCTATTATGAATATTTGAGTCAGTTTAAGGTGTTGAGTCATTATTGGAGGACTATTTTAATGAGTTACAGACAGCGCGGTAATAATGTTGTCGTCACCATGGAAACAGTTTTTACCTGTACTGTATGATGTACACCTGTGCTGATACACCTGGGCAACGATTCTGGATTATTACCTGAATCTGATCCATTCCTCGTCCTGCTCCGTGCCTTGCCCCGTGCCTTGCCCCGTGCATTAGTGCCCCCTTATTAACCTTGGAGAAAAGGCTCGTTTCTCTGGGCTGGTTTTTTTTTTTTTTTGTTCCTTAGAAATACTGTACTGCCCCGCGCCGTGTCTCTGCCCTGCTCCGCCTCGCCCCGCTCCGTATCTCCGCTCCACCCCGCCCCACCCCACCCCACCCCACCCCACCCCACCCCATCCCGCCCCGTGTCTCAGCCTCTTTCATGGACCAGTACCTCCTCCTCCTCCTCCTCCGTGCCTTATCCGGGATCTTGAATGTCTACTCGCTACTCGTGACCAGCTTAGCTCTCTCTCTCTCTCTCTCGTGTTGCATGTACCTTACGTCGTGTTCTTATTATTTATATTTTTATGCCTTCATCATCATCATCATCGTCATCATTATCATTATTATTATTATTATTATTATTATTATTATTATTATTATTATTATTATTATAATTTCAGTAGTAAGGGTCAGGTGTATTAGAAATTCAGGTGCCGTCATCACACCTTGTGGCGCCGCTCCATTAGGAAGGTTTTTGCATAATTTTGCAGCGTATGGCGCGGCTGTGTTGAAAATGTTCCCGCCTTTGTTATACATTTTGTGTAGCTGTATGCATGTGTATTCAGGAGCCTTTTGTATACCCTCACACCTGCGCTCCTCATTATACATGGGGAAAGGAATATCATCGAGTATACATAAGGGAAATAATGTCGGCTAATATACATGGGGAGGATTACCATCAAGTATACATAGGAGAAATAATGTCAACTAATATACATGGGCAAGATTACCATCAAGTATACATGGAAAATAAATCTCATATGTATACTTGGGTAAGTAATCTCAAGCATACATTAGTAACCAATTTATGTATCCAGTTATATATGGGTAAGAATTCCATAAGTATATTAGTGTAAAGAACCTCACGAGTATACATGGATATGGTACACACACACACACACACACACACACACACACACACACTCTCTCTCTCTCTCTCTCTCTCTCTCTCTACCCTAATGTATTGATGATTAGCATATCTGTAATTACCAAAAAAAAGCACCTACCTCCTCTCTGTGTGTGTGTGTGTGTTACATTTTCTCTCACAGCCTCTCTACCTTTCACACACCTCCCCTCACCTCGCTCGCATCTCCCTTCTCAGCGCCTCACTTCTCCCCTCACCTCGCTCGCATCTCCCTTCTCAGCGCCTCACGTCTCCCCTCACCTCGCTCTCACCTCCCTTCTCAGCGCCTCACGTCTCCCCTCACCTCGCTCGCACCTCCCTTCTCAACGCCTCACGTCTCCCCTCCCCTCGGCGTGTGTGGGTCGGGCGGGGCACAAAGGGACCCGGAACAGTGTTGACAGGAGAGCTATGGCTGCTGTTTTGCATATGAGAAGATCCTGACCCAGCGAGACCAGGTCAGCTTTGGCTTTTGTCTTGAGGGGCGTGAGAGATGGTGCACGGGGGGTGGGGTGGAGGCGGGGCGGGGCGGGGCGGGGCGTGGGAATTTTTTTTTTTTTAATTTGCCGCTGACAGCAGCTAGTTTATTGTGCACCCCATACTCATCCTGTGAGCGGTAGCGCAAAAATAGTTACAGAGTAGAGACCACAAAGGGTGTTTATCAGTGGTGATGCACGGTGGGTGGGGAAGGCGCGGGAGGTTGTGCACGGGGGGGTGGGGCATGGTGTGGAAGATGGTGCACGGAGGTGGGACAGGGCGTGTGAGATGGTGCAAGGGGAGGGTGGGGCAGGGTGTGGGAGGTGGTGCATGGGGGGGTAGGGCAGGGTGTGGGAGGTGGGGCAGGTCTTGGGAAGTGGTGCAAGGGGGGGGGGGTGGGGCAGGGCGTAGGAGGTGATGCATCCGGGGGGGTAATGGAGGGCGTGGGAGGAGGTGCACGGGGGGTAGGGCATGGTGTGGGAGGTGGTGCACGGAAGTGGAACAGGGCTTAGAAGGGAAAGGTGGAGGTAGAAGTTGGTGGCGTTTGAAAAATGGAGGGAGTGGGGTGAGTGGAGGATATGAGAAGGTGTGGCTGCGAGGGGTGGAAGTGGGTGGGTGGGGGCGTGGAAAGGGGGTGAAGAGAATGAGTGCAGGGGGGGGGGGGATGAGTGGGTGGGAAAAAGGAGGGCATGGTAAAAGGTGGGGGGGAGCAGGGAGTGGGGGGAGGGTTGGGCTTGAAGTGGGTGGGTGGAGGGGGGGGGGTCTTGCTTGCGACGTATAGGGTTGAGACGTGAGGATGCTGAATAAACAGGGGGAGAGAGAGGCGAAGAGAGAAGGGAAGAGGAGTGAGGAGGAGGAAGCAAGACAGAGAGAGAGAGAGAGGTGAAAATAAACGATAAGTAGAAGGGAGAATAAAGGGGAGGGAGTAAATCGATTAAAATGAAAGGAGAGAAGTGAAAAGGAGGGAGGAATAAGGGAGAGAACAGCATAAGGAAAGAGGGAGGTCTTAGAATGTTGGAGATAGGGAGGGAAGAAGGCAGAGGGAGTGGAGGAAAAAAAGGAGGAGATGGGAGAGAGGGGGAGGGTAAGAAAGAAGGAAAAAGAAAGGAGGGGAGAGGAGCATAAAGAAAGGAGAAGGGAGAGGGGAAGAGAAAATTTGAAAGTATATTGAGAAAACATTGGGTCGGTTCTTACGTATTTTTGAAGTATCTCGTCCAAAACTATGGCGATATTCACCTCCTTGGTAGTATTGGCATGTATGTATGTATGTATGCGATGTTATCTTGCTTCGTTTTTATGTTGCAAGGAGTATGAGAGAGAGAGAGAGAAAGAGAGAGAGAGAGAGAGAGAGAGAGAGAGAGAGAGAGAGAGAGAGAGTGAGAGAGTGTGTGTGTGTGTGTTCAATTGTTGTCCCGTTGCATGGAGTTGCTAGTATTGGACTGGGTTTATATGACTCAATTGTAAGGATAGGGGGTGGAGGGAGGGAGGGGTGGTGAAGGATGGCGAGTGGAAGGAGAGGTAAGGGAAGGAGGAAGGAAGGAGGAGTGATAGAGAGAAGAAGGATATGTGAGGGAGGAAGGGGGAAATAAGGAAAGGTGGTAGAGGAGACGGAAATAGGGAGACATAAAGGAGAAGTGAAAATAGGGAGGTGTAAGGGGGAAGTGGAATAGGGATATATGAGGGAGCAAAGAAATGAAAATGGGTGCAGGTGAGGGGGAAATGGGTACAAGTAAGGGGGAACAGGTACAGGTAAGGGGAAATAGGTGCAGGTGAGGGGGATTGGATACAGGTGAGGGGAAATGGGTGCAGGTCAGGGGAAATAGGCGCAGGTGAGGGGGGATAGTTACAGGTGAGGGGAAATAGGCGCAGGTGAGGGGAAATAGGCGCAGGTGAGGGGGGATAGTTACAGGTGAGGGGAAATGGGTATATTGTGGGTAGATTATTGGTGTGGGTGAAAGTACTGGGCGACACACACACACACACACACACACACACACACACACATAAATAACATATGCTAATTCCCGACAGATAATGAGGAAAACACAAAGGAGAAAGGGGAAGAAGAGAGGGGAGAGGAGGGGAATGAGAAGGAGTGAGGGGAGAGGGAGAGGATGGGGAGAGGGAAAGAATGGGGAGAGAGAAAGAATGGGAAGGGGTGACGAGGAGACGGTAGAATGGGAAGGGGAGAGGGAGGCAGGAGAATGTCAAGGAGAGGAAGAGAATGGGAAGCGGAGAAGAATGAGGAGGAGGAGGAGGAGAGGGAAGGAAGGAGAGGGAAAAAATGAAATTAGAGAAAGAGGAAAAGGGAAAAGGACTAAAGTACACGACAAAAATAAAAGACTACTAAATAAAAGAAAATATAGGTTAAAAGTAAAAGAAAAAATGGACGAAATTTGGTAATAAAGAGAAAATAAAGACAATAATAAATAAAATATATGATTGGCAACTCGAACAATAATAACAAACACAACAAGGTTAAGAAATAATGTCTAAAATAAATTCAAGAAAAGAAAAGAAAAATGTATAAGAAATATTAAATAAAAGAGACAAGTGAAATAAACCAAAAAAAAACAAGTATAAAAGCTATTAAAATAAGCAAAAAATACAAAAAAAAAAAATTCAAAGAAAGTAAAAAAGTGACTAAAAAGACACTACAAGAAACAAAAGACATTGTTTACTTAGCTGTGCCTTTTTTATATTTTTTTCTTAAGAATTTGGGAAGAGACAAAGTGTTGGATAAAGGAGGCAGAACAACAACTGTCCCCTGAGGCTGGGGACATTTTTTGTTGGGGGGGGGGGGGGGCAGGGGTGTTGAGGGGAGATGGGGAAGGGGTAATCCTATTTAAAGATGCAGGGGTGAGGGGAAGGGGAGGGAAAGGAGAGGGGTTAAGGAGAGGGATTGAGAGGTGAGAAGAGAAGAGGGGTGAGGGGAAGGGAAGGATAGGAGCGAGGGAAGAAGATGGGTGAGGAGAGGAGGTGAGGAGAACGAGGAAGAAGTAAAGGTGCAGGGGTGAGGAAGGAGAGGAAGGTATGGTAAAGGGAGGATAATGGGTTGGGTGAGGTGATGGGCGGGGAGGGAAGGGGCTGGGGAGGGTAGACTAAGGGAAGGAGACGGAGGGGTGAATCAGGGAGAGGAAGTGAGAAAAAAGAGAGAAAGACAAGAATCTTTATTGGGAAGACAATAGGAGTGTAAAAGAGAGAGAGAGAGAGAGAGAGAGAGAGAGAGAGAGAGAGAGAGAGGACTGGTGAAGGATTGCTCGTTGTATTGCTTCTATTTTTGTGGGGTGACACCACCGATAACACCAAATGGATGTGCCAGCCTCACTCTAACACTTTTCCCTCACTTAAAAAGCCTTGATTTTTTTTTTCTTTATATGCACTTATAAAATATTGGTGTTGCTGGCGTTTATATAATACGGACATATACAGGGTATATATATTTTTGATGTAGATTTGTAAAAAATATTGGAGTTGTATATTCAGTATTATACTCAAACGTTAAAATAAGCAGATGATACTTGTTTATCTTTTCATAGTTAAAAAAAATATATAGGGATATGAACCTTTTCTATGAACCTTTTTTATACTCAGATATATATATATGTTTATTTTCATATGTACTAAAACATTTTGATAACTTTTAAACATTTCGTAGATTCAGAAATAATGTTATTTTTTTTTTGTTTTATTTAGATGAACATTTTGGTATAGTTGGACCTTCCAGCAACACACACAAAAAAAAGCAGAGATTATATTTTTACTCTGATAAAAAATTTGGTAGTTTGATGTTATTTTATTCAACAGGTTAGAGGGAATGTTCTTATATACAGGTAAAATAAATATGGACATGCAAATTTTTCCTTTACTCAACAAGGTGATTTTTTGTACTGGTTAAAATTAAAGTCAGATTTATTTCATTTTTTCCCTCTACGAAATAAAAATGGGGAGAAGTTGGACCTTTTTATTCCCACTTAGAAAACCAGTTACAAAAAAAAAAAAATGGGGAAGATGGGCACTTTTTTCCCCAGTAAAGAAATAGGAGGAAACAGCAGATTTTTTGTCCATTTGAAATAGGTAAGTTCTCTCTCTCTCTCTCTCTCTCTCTCTCTCTCTCTCTCTCTCTCTCTCTCTCTCTCTTTGTATTATCCACACCCATTTTTCTTCTTCCCTTCCTCTCCTTCTGCCAACTCCCCTTTCCCTCCATTTCTACTCTCCTTTTATTGTATCTACTAATTCCCTCCCTTCTTTTCCTTCTCTCTTTCTTCCTCTTCATTCTACTCCTCCTCTCCCTTTCGTCTTGACCTCCACCACTCCCCTCCCTCGTCTTCCTCCCTCTTTCCAACCCCTTTCTTCCTTCTTTCTCTATTTTCATCCTCTTGCCTTTTTCTCTTCCTTCATCATTTTCCCGTTTCTCCTCCTCCTCTCTCTTCCTCTTCCCCCACCCTTCCTTGTCTCTTCCTCTCTCCTCCTCCCTCTCCTCGTCTCTTCCTCCTCTCTCTTTCTTTTCCCCTCCCTCTCCATCTGTCTTCCTCCTCCACCTCCTCGTCTCTTTCTCTCTCCTTCCTCCCTCTACATCTCTCTTCCTGCTTCCCCTCCTCTCTCTCTTCTCTTCGTCCTCCTCCTCCTCCTCTCCCCAGCCAACATAGAGCCATGGGCGTGAAGGAAGGAAGGAAGGAAGGAAGAGGAAGGAAGGAGGAGAGGGACACCGACGATGGCCACCTCTCACCTCACCGGAATTACCTCCCGGAGAATGATGGATCTGTGTCTTCCTCCTCTTCCTTCCTCTTCTCTTCGTCTTCTTCCTCCTCCTCCTCCTCTTCGTCTTCCTACTTCTCCCCTTCCTCTTCCTACCCTCCCCCCTCTTTTCTCTTTTTCCCGTTGTTCTTTAGTTCCTCATATGACCCCCAGTGTCTAATAGGTGCCAGTCGGAATAAATGCGAGACTTAATAGGTGCCACTCCTAATAGGTGCCACTTCTAATAGGTGCCACTCCTAATAGGTGCCACTTCTAATAGGTGCCACTCCTAATAGGTGCCAGTTCTAATAGGTGCCACTCCAAATAGGTGCCAGTCCTAATAGGTGCCACTCCTAATAGGTGCCACTCCAAATAGGTGCCATTGCTAATAGGTGCCCGTCCAAATAGGTGCCAGTCCAAATATGTGCCAGTCCTAATAGGTGCTACTCCTAATAGGTGCCACTCCTAATAGGTGCCACTCCTAATAGGTGCCAGTCCTAATAGGTGCCACTCCTAATAGGTGCCAGTCCAAATAGGTGCTACTCCTAATAGGTGCCAGTCCAAATAGGTGCTACTCCTAATAGGTGCCACTTCTAATAGGTTCCAGTCCTAATAGGTGCTTCTCCTAATAGTCACCGACCAAACCTAACCTCAGGTAAACTACGGACTTTTTCTCTCGCTTTTCACCTTAAATACTTTACTAACTTATAACGGGCCAGTCTCTCTCTCTCTCTCTCTCTCTCTCTCTCTCTCTTTCTCTCTCTCTCTCTCTCTCTCACTGTTGGCCACGGTCAGCTCTGTTACCCGTCACTGTCACTTAAGTAATAAACCAAGGCGGTACAACAAGTAAAAATTCGACATCCATATGTCAATGAGCGTGTTGCCTCTACCTGTATTCACCCCTTAATCTGTTAGGAAAGTTCGCTCCCTTCCTGATGCTTCCTCTGAGGACGTAAAAAAAGAGATGGTAACCCAATTATGAAAGACAAGAACTCTAAAGTCGTATCTGTTGTCTGAGAGAGAGAGAGAGAGAGAGAGAAAGAGAGAGAGAATGGTTACCAGCAGAGCACCAACACCTTCTGCACTTCAACAACAGTACTGGTTGTTGGACAGAACTAACTTTTGACTCTTGGACGGAGACACAGTGCCACATTAAGGAAGGAGAGAGACAGTACCACATGATGGAGATATATAGTGCCACATGATGGAGAGAGGAAGAAAGTGCCACTTGATGGAGAGAAAGATACAGTACCACATGAATGAGAGAGAGTGCCACATGTTGGATAAAGTGAGAAGTGCCAAGTGATGGAGAGGTGAGAGTGCCAAAACGTCCTTGATGGAAAGAGACACAATGTACCACCGTCTATGAAGGAGATAAACAGTGCCACGGTGCCTGAGAGAGAGAGAGAGACGGAAAGAAGATTGGTAGAGAGAAGTTAGTGGGATGAGAGAGAGGGATGAGAGAGGGGGAGCTGGGTGAAGTAACCTGTTGCTGGCTGTATCACTAGAAGGGGTATACTCAGGTGAACTTTACCTTGTATTTATTTTCTCTCCCTTAATTAGATTTTTAACTCCGATATTTCGTTTTTGTTTGTTTGTTTGTTTACGTTGGTTTGTAAATGATGTTGTTTGTTGGTGGTGATTAAAGTTTATTCAGTATTAAGTTTGATGTTATGGGTTTTGGGATAGATTAGGTTAGCTTAAGTTAAATTAAATTAGGTTGGGTTTGGTTTGGTTAGGTTAGGTTTGGTTTGGTTAGGTTAGGTTAGGTTAGGTTAGGTTAGGTTAGGTTAGGGCTGCTTTGGTGAACTTGTTACCCGCCTTTACTGACTATCTGAGAATATATTTTTTTTTATCTGAGTGAGGAAGTTTTGTTGTAAGAAGCACCTCGCTCTACGTGCTGCCGGGCGTATGACCACTCGGCACTGACGCACATTAACGATTTATTTATTTTTGTCCCCGCCAACGATTGCTAACGGCCTCATTATGGATACCACTTATTCAGTCCGTGTCACAGTGTGGTCTATTGTTTAAGTAATCAATATAACTTTAATATTATAATGTTTATGTAGTTTTCGTTAAAGTTACCAGATATGTTGTTTATAAACCTTGTGAGGCTGTGGATCTGGTTTAATGTGTTTTGGTATTTGAAGGTGATTTTCCTGGTTGTGATACTGTGTGTGTGATCAACTGTAGCATCGGATAAATGGTTTTTCTTTGGTGTTTGGCAGTTGTGTGCAGTTGTAAGTTTACATACAGTACACACACACACACACACACACACACACATGTCATAATATAGCTTTGAATATTTGATACTTATCTTTTGCAGTAAATTGTTAACATTAGTATTGATGACGGGAACATATTTATAAATACACTGATATCTCTCTCTCTCTCTCTCTCTCTCTCTCTCTCTCTCTCTCTCTCTCTCTCTCTCTCTCGTCTGTATTTTGTATTGACTGACTTTCATCTGAGGTTGTTGTTGCTCGTAAACTGAAGGCGCTCACTCATATGATTTCGTGTATTTCATATTAATTACTTTTTTTTTAAATTTCAGTGTTATTTTTCTTACCTTTGGGTTATATTATTTCTATTATTTGTTCCTTCCTTTTTTTTTGGAATGACTTGGCCTCCAACTTTCACCACAGTTATTGTTTGTAAAGACTGAAGACTATCATTTAATTTCTATTCCACAGTGACGTGAACTTTTGTCGTGATAATGTCATGTCGGGAACTGTGTGATTGAAGTTGTTAGTAGACAATTACCGTTTGGTGAGGACATAAAAATTTTTCTGCCGTGTTGTGGAGGAACATCGTCTCTCCGTCTGTTATTTATTTATTTATTCCTATTTTTGTTTCGTTTTATTGTTGCTATAATCTTCCACGTGTCTCTCAACCGCATTTAAATTACTGATTATTTTACTTGTGTTGTTTACCGAGGCAGAGACACAAGGACATATACCTCTCTCAGGGAACACAAGGCCAGCTGCCCCACTCCCTTCCCCCCCTTCCTCCCCCTCCCCTCCCCTCCCCACTCCCTTCCCCCGAGTCCTAATACCCCTCGATCTTAATGGGGACCTAATATTATATGGGTCCAGTCGTAATGGG
The DNA here is from genome assembly GCA_958450375.1 of Homarus gammarus. Lineage (NCBI taxonomy): Eukaryota > Metazoa > Arthropoda > Malacostraca > Decapoda > Nephropidae > Homarus > Homarus gammarus. The sequence goes on from CAUDMG010001799.1 coordinate 5,779,036, forward strand.
TTAAGCTACGGATTATTTTTAGCTTCCGATCAAACATCTCACTCCTTCAGCCAGCTACACCCATACTCTTATCTCCAGCCACACCCATAACCACACCATTTACTCCTTCGCCCTCGCCCACACTCACGCCACACTACCCCCCCCCCCCCCACAATAATAGTCTTGTTAGTATTTATGATGAAAATATAAGATAAAATATAATGTCTGGGTGAATCAGCAGTCGGTGGGGGAGATTCTGGACATGCCTTTGTCTCCCCAGTTAATTCTAAGCTCCCCTGTTCTCTCCCCCTCATCTCCGTCCTCCCATCCTCTCTTCTGTCCTCTCCCATCCCATCATCTTTTCTCGTTACCTCCCCACTTTATCTCTTCTCTATTTTCCCCTCCCTCCTATCCCCCCTTTCCCCTCCTTTACTACATTTTCCCTTCAGCTTCCTCTTTCCTCTCCTACTTTCCTCTTCTCTTTCTTACCCTTTCTCCCCTTCTCTTTCATCTTCTCCATTATTCTTCTCTGTTTCCTTACTCTTCCTTCTCCGTTTCCCTCTCCTCCCCTCTTTTTTCTTTTCCCCTCATTCTTTCCTCGTCACTCTTCCTCTTTCACCTCTTCCTTCGCCTACCTTCCCTCCTCTTTCCTTCCTCCTCTCTCTTATCCCACAGGAGGGGGGTGAGAGAGGAAGGGGGGGGGGGAGGTCCACGTGACTGGCGTAATATAAGAACAGGACCTAAATATTGAAAACACCAATTTTCATTCAGCGACGTTTTCATTTCTCGGTTCCTTCCACAAATATTGGGAAGGGAGAGGAGGGGGAGGAAGGGAGAGGGGGAGGAGGAAGGGAGAGGGGGGAGGAGGAAGGGAGAGGAGGGGGAGGAAGGGAGAGGGGGGAGGAGGAAGGGAGAGGAGGGGGAGGAAGGGAGAGGAGGGGAGGAAGGGAGAGGAGGGGGAGGAAGGGAGAGGAGGGGGAGGAAGGGAGAGGGGAGAGGAGGGGGAGGAAGGGAGAGGGGGGAGGAGGAAGGAAAATGAGAAAGGGGAAATGGAGAGAGAAGAGGGAAAGGAAAGGAAGCGAGGGGAAGGGGGTAGTGGAGGAGGAGAGGGTGGAAGAAGCGAAGGAAAAATGAGGGAGGGAGGAGGAGGAGGAGGAGGAGGGATGGAGAGAGTAGAAGGAGGGAGACGGGGGTAAAGAGGGAGGGAAGTAGAAGAGAAGAAGGAATAAGAGTCGTGCTGGGCAGGTGGGCAGCAACACGCTCGGCTACTGTGGGTGCAAGAATCGATCCCCTTTGACCTCTCCCGCGGCCAGAATTCCTCCCCAGGGACGCGCTCGTTACCCAGTTGGGCCAATTTGATTGTTAATCTGTCAGCCTCGGACCAGTAGCCAGCCAGTCTGGATAGCGATATGGGTGAACGTGTCGGGAAGGGTTTGGTTGGTTGGTTGGTTGGTTGGAGGTAGAACGTGTAGGGGCGTTCAGTATCGGTGATAAGAACGTAAGGGGCTTTCAGTATGGGTTATGGGAACGTGAAGGGGCGTTTAGTATCGGTGATGGGAACGTGTAGGGGCGTTCAGTATGGATGATGGGAACGTGTAGAGGCGTTCAGTGTGGGTGATAAGAACGTCAAAGGGCGTTTAGTATGGGTGATGGGAACGTGAAGGGGCGTTTAGTATCGGTGATGGGAACGTGTAGGGGCGTTCAGTAGGGGTGATGGGAACGTGTAGAGCGTTCAGTATGGATGATGAGAACGTGTAGAGGCGTTCAGTATGAGTGATAAGAACGTCAAAGGGCGTTTAGTATGGGTGATGGGAACGTAAATAAGCGTTCAGTAGATTGGAGGAGTATGGGTGTGCATTACAGGAGAGACGAACGTATAAGGGCGTTCAGAAAAGTAGGTAAGATAGTGCAGGGGGCGTTCAAAGCGGAGTAGTGTGTAGTAGATGTGAACGAAGAGGGCCGTTCTCTTCTGTTTAATTGATGGTGGCTGATAGGAACGTTAAGTGTGGAGGAAAATGATTGTTTTAGATGATACTCTGAAGTATACTGTAAGTGTTCACCGCCACTACAACACCCCCACCACACCACAACCACACCACACCACACAACAATTTTCCCACACCACCACACAGCATCAGACTCGACGCATAATATTGAATGGGATTATGTCGATCAAGTGATGCTGATGCTGCCAATCGGATCAGGTACATCCGGTTAAGGGATTTATAACCTTTTGTAATAGGATGCTGCTCCTCCCTGTGGCCGGGGTCGTCCTCCTGCGGCCTCCTGATGTAGGACTTCCTGCTGACCTGTGATGCTTGGCTTTTTGGGGCCCCTGGAAGATTAGTGGTTCCTGGGGTGGCTTTGGGGAAGATTTTGAGTGGGTACTAAATGGCTTAAGCCGAGAGAATGGTGAGATTGTGTGGCTTGGACGATGGATGAGTGGATCGAGGGTGTTTGGGTGGTCCTGGGTGGCTTATAGGATGGGTAGGTAACCCTGGAGTGGCTTTTCGGGTTGTTGGGCGGTCCTAGGTGGCTTCAACGGTGGATAGGTGGCCCTGGGTAGCGTGTAGGTCAGATGGGTGGCTCTTGGGGGGTGTTCTTCGCATCACCTGATGGGTACTGGTAGCACCTGATTGGTTCTGGTGGCGCCTGATTGGTTCTGGTGGCACCTGATAGGTTCTGGTAGCACCTGATCGGTTCTGGTAGCACCTGATGGGTACTGGTAGCACCTGATGGGTTCTGGTGGCGCCTGATTGGTTCTGGTGGCACCTGATTTGTTTGGTAGCACCTGATTGGTTCTGGTGGCACCTGATAGGTTCTGGTAGCACCTGATCGGTTCTGGTAGCACCTGATGGGTACTGGTAGCACCTGATGGGTTCTGGTGGCACCTGATTTTGTTTGGTAGCACCTGATTGATTCTGGTGGCGCCTGATTGGTTCTGGTGGCACCTGATTGGTTCTGGTGGCGCCTGATTGGTTCTGGTGGCACCTGATTGGTTTTGGTGGCACCTAATGGGTTCTAGTAGCACCTGATAGGTTCTGGTAGTACCTGATGGTTTCTGGTAGTACCTGATGGGTTCTGGTAGCACCTGGAGGATTCTGGTAGCACCTGACTGGTTCTGGTGGCACCTGATGGGTTCTGATGGCTCCTGAATGGTTTTGGGGGTACCTGATTGGTTCTGGTGGCACCTGATGAGGTCTAGTGCCACCTGATGGTTTCTGGTGGCTCCTGATTGGTTCTAGCCGATTCATGGGGTAAGCTGGTAAGAAGACAAGGCAAGAAATTGGGACAAATGGGGTGTGTAATAGGACGCGTGGAGGGACTGTGAAGTAGGGGAGGAGGAGGTGGAAGAGGCGGAGGAGAAGGAGGAGGAAAAGATGAGAAGGAGAGGGAGGAGGAGACATGGAGGTAGACCGCGGTTGTGTACTCGTGGGGGAGGTGTAGGAGACGTTTGAGGGAGGTGTAGGAGACGTGTGAGGGAAATAGAGGAGATGTTTGAAGGAGGTATAGGAGACGTGTGAGGGAAGGGTAGGAAACGTGTGAGGAAGGTGTAGGAGACGTGTGAGGGAAGGGTAGGAGACGTGTGAGGAAGGTGTAGGAGACGTGTGAGGGAGGTGTAGGAGACGTGTGAGGGAAGTGTAGGAGACGTGAGGGAAGGTGTAGGAGACATGTGAGGGAGGTGTAGGAGACGTGTGAGGAAGGTGTAGGAGACGTATGAGGGAGGTGTAGGAGACGTGTGAGGGAAGGGTAGGAGACGTGTGAGGGAGGTGTAGGAGACGTGTGAGGGAAGTGTAGGAGACGTGAGGGAAGGTGTAGGAGACGTGTGAGGGAGGTGTAGGAGACGTGTGAGGAAGGTGTAGGAGACGTGTGAGGGAGGTGTAGCAGACGTAAATGTACTGAGAATACACTGGGATCGAACCAACGACTCTTAGGACGGAAGGTGAACACTGTATCCTCTCAGCCACAGAATAAATATAACTAAATAAATTGAGAACAAATTATGTTGAAAAATATTTAAAACGCAGATACTGATATTTATTACAAGTGTTTCCGCCCCCAGAAGTAAAGGTATATATATATTGTGTGAAGTCTGTTTGTTAGTTAGTATATTGGTATTAAATGCTTTTCAGAATTAGCATATGAAACTTTCCCCAACTAGTTACATCTACAATAACATCAACATTTACACGTTGAGTTTATGGCTATTTTAGATCCATTTAGTCAGTTCTCTTATTCAGTTTTATCGAAATTAACACACGGCCAGGGAGTAAATTAGTGGTAATGCTTTGAAATGTTTAAAAAAAAAAAAAAAAAGTTACGCCCGGAAAGAAATTGAGTGCATGTTAATTTCAGGTGTGTCTGTCAGCATTGGTACTGGAATTAACATAACATATATTAGGGTTGATATTATTCTCTACGTGAATATCCTAATGTTTATGTAAAAGAATATACTGTAAATGCAGAGAGACAAAAACAGACAGTGACACACACACACACACACACACACACACACACACACACACACACACACGCACACATTCAGAACATGCCGTTTCAGTATCCATAAGCAAATTTTATTCCCAATCATTAAAGCTTAATTTGTATTAAATAAATGTATAAAAATTTATGTTCAATCCTGGTGCGCTATTTGATGTCCATAAATATTCAATACTGGTCTACAATGTTTGTTTTAAAAGACGTGCGTAGTTGTGTGATGCTTTGTTAGAGAACCGGATAAATATTGGTGATGGTAGTGCAACTGATGGAGAGAGAGAGAGAGAGAGAGAGAGAGAGAGAGAGAGAGAGAGAGAGAGTTGTTAGCGGTATTAATGGATAGGAGAGAGAGGGGAGTATGAGAGAAAGTGAATGAGGTACAGAGAGTAAATGATAGAGAAAAGTTAAAAAGTGAGGGAAAGAGGAAGGAGGGTATTTAGTGTAAGAGAATGAGGGTGAGTATGAAGGAAGAGGAGGACAAGAGAGATATACTGACAGACAGACAGGAGATAGAGAGGGGGGGGGGGGTGAGAGAATATACTAAGTGTGAAATTCTGTGAGAATTATTTAATTTTATTATTTTTAATTTTGTCCTTCACAGCAGCTAGTTTATTGTGCAAGCCATACTCATCCTGTGAGCGGTAGCTTAAAAGGATTGCAGAGTGGAGGTCACAAAGGGTGTGTGTAACAGTCCCCAGTGATCAGGATATTATGACACTGAATGTTACAGGGTATTTAAAATAAATTCTTTGTTTAGTACAGTACATAAAGGGTAACTTATTCGCAACTGTGTGAGACAATATGTCTGGACGCACACTTTGTTATTCACATTTGCGTGAGAGGTGTTCAAACACTTTGTGTGATTGGTTCTATACATGTGAACTGATAAAGCTAACAATTGCAACAAAAATGGATACAATCTTAATATGTCGGCTATCTTGCCATTAGAGATAGTGTTGTGCCATTTCAACACACAGAGTGCTTGAACCTGTCCCTAAAAGGTTCTATCTTCACGCAGTCGAGGACGTAGTGTTGGAGTGTGTGTGGCCATATGTCTGGCCACACACTTTACATTAAGTCTTGCTCACATCTGCCTAAGGGGCATACTGCCAGAGGTACTTATATCCTAACCTAAGTCTAGCGGTTGCAACATCTTATAATCTAGTGATCTAATTACTTGCTCCTTATACGTTTTTTACTTGATACATCTCATCATGGTAAACATGGACCGACTAGTGCCTGTCTGCACTTGTCTGCTTGCGTCAAATTCATCAATAAGTTCCTTCCTAACTGCAGTTTTAAGGGTTCTTTTTGACAGTCCCAGATTGTATTCAATAGTGCGTTTGTTAGACGCGAGTTTAGCGAGGGCATAACTCTGTGATTTTCTTTGAGGCCTATGTGAGAGGGGATCCACAACAGTTTGATCTTGACACCCCGGGCAACAAGGTACGCATACTGTATTTGTGTCTGGCTTCAGTGACAAGAGCGTGACAACTTAAGTTAAGGGTGTGACTGGCAATTAGTGAGGATAGAGAGTCAGTGATGATGAGACTGTCAGTAACAGTAGTTTCAATAAATTTAATAGCTGTGAGTATGGCAACCAATTCATTTTGTAGAGTGGATGCCCAGTTGTTAATTCTAACTCCATTTTCAATTGTATTACCGTTTGGCTGAGTCACAACGATAGTACTTCCAGAGAATATACTAAGTGTGAGAGTATGTGAGAGAATATACTAAGCGTGAGAGTATGTGAGAGAATATACTAAGTGTGAGAGTATGTGAGAGAATATACTAAGCGTGAGCGTATGTGAGAGAATGTACTAAGTGTGAGGTATGTGAGAGAATATACTAAGTGTGAGAGTATGTGAGAGAATATACTAAGCGTGAGAGTATGTGAGAGAATATACTAAGCGTGAGAGTATGTGAGAGAATATACTAAGTGTGAGGTATGTGAGAGAATATACTAAGTGTGAGAGTATGTGAGAGAATATACTAAGTGTGAGAGTATGTGAGAGAATATACTAAGTGTGAGAGAATATACTAAGTGTGAGAGTATGTGAGGGAATATACTAAGTGTGAGAGAATATAATTCAGTGTGAGAGTAAAGAAGAGTGAAAAATAATGGGTGAGAGGGCAACTATAACTCATTCCCCTCTCCCTTTCGCTCTCCCCCTCCCCTCCTCTCCCCCCCCTCTCCCTCCACACAGCACCACACCACAACACAGATAAGAAAAGGACCTCTCTCTTCCTCTCTCTAGTGTCTGACCCAGTCAAGGCCTTTCTGTGAACCAGAACCAGAGTGTGTGATGGGAGCAATGGTACACAGAGAGAGAGAGAGAGAGAGAGAGAGAAAGAGACAGAGAGAGACAGAGAGAACGAATAAAACTCTTAAGACAAAATCACAAGTAAACAACAAGAGACTCACCTAGACAAGAACTCAAGTGGTAGTGACGATGGTTAATAACAATCGATTGTTCATAAGTTTAACGCCCTCTCTCCCTTACCATCCCTCCCTCCCTCCCTCCCTGACTTCCCTTATTGACTCTCATCCCTGACCTCCTTCACTGGCCCTCCTCCCTGACTCTCCTCCCTGACTTCCCTCACTGAACCTCCTCCCTGGCCTCCTTCACTGACCACCCTCCTCCCTGGCCTCCCTCCCTGACCTCCCTCAAAATTTTTTTTTAGCTCTTCCTCTCCCTTAATGTCCTTCCCCCACTCCCTCCCTCACATCCCTCCCTCCTCTAAACCCTCCTATCCCTATTCATCTTTCCACCCCTCTCCCTCCCTCCTTCTCTAGCCCCCTCCTCTTCATTACCATTCCTTCCTCCCTTTCCCTCCTCCCTCACCTTTTCTAGCCCCAACTCTCCCTTACCATCCCTTCCTCCCTCTCTCTCCTTCACTAAACCCAATTCTCTCTTACCACCTCTTCCTCCCTCTCGCTTCCTCTCTCTCTCTCTCCCCCTCCATCTCTCTCTTTGCTCCCACTCACAGCCCGTCAGCCCGGCGCCTTCACTAAACACTAGCAGTATACACCTCGCCCTCCCACCCACTACATAGATCACCCTGAGAACCCCTCGAGCCTGGAGGTCCTGGTGTCGAGAGTGGCTCCTGGTGCTTCATTTAGCTGCCTTTATCATCCGACTGTTGGTACTTCATTTGGCTGTTGGTGCTTCATTTGGCTGTTGGTGCTTCATTTGACTGTTGGTGCTTCATTTGCCTGTTGGTGCTTCATTTGGCTATTGGTGCTTCATTTAGCTGTTGGTGCTTCATTTGACTGTTGGTACTTCATTTGACTGTTGGTGCTTCATTTGGCTGTTGGTGCTTCATTTGACTGCTGGTGCTTCATTTGACTGTTGGTACTTCATTTGACTGTCTTTATTGTATGGCTGAAAGTGCTTCAGCTTCATTTGGCTGTTGGTACTTCATTCATCTGTTTTTTTCGTTTGATTGTTGGTGCTTTGGTGCTTCAAGTGGCTGTCTGTCGTCCGGCTGTTGGTGCTTCATTTAGCTGTCTCTTTTATGCACATTCAGCAACAGGAAGTTCCACATGGTTTACTTTTTATTCAGAAAATTTCACAATCAGAGAGTTTCAGTTAAAAAGTTTCACACAGATAATTTCACATTCGAAAAGTTTTACAATAAAAAAAAGTTTCACAATCGGGAGTATCAGGACAACTACGGGTTCTTAAGAGTCCTGTTCGTAATAATTATTCGGAAACATCTGTATAAGTTCGGGTATATAAAAATAACAGGTGTGGTGACAGTATCTTACATGTCAAACAGGTGTGGTGGTAGTGTCATACAGGTGTGGCGATAGTGTTTTGCAGGTGTGGTAATAGTGTCTTACGGGTGTGGTGACAATATCTTACAGGTGTGGTAACGGTGTCTTGAGGTATGGTGGAGTTATACCCGACACCTGCAACACTAAGTCACTCATAACATGTAAGGCAATTAACCTGCTCCGTAATTAGCCTTAATACAGAGTACGTACAGCGCTTCAAGTTAATAGGATCCAACTTGCTGTAATCACCTGTAACGTCGTATAGAAAGCGAAGATTAAGTGGATTAACTTGTGTAGGATCACCTGTAATAATGAATACACCCGAAACTATGGTTAACGGAACCACCTAAAGCCTTGAAGCACACAGAGCTGAGGTAATGTATACAACTTGACCTACTGCGTGTCTGCGTCGAGGACCAGCTAATTAATTGACCTCAGATGACCTCGAGACATGTCAGGTCACAGGTCGCCCCATTATCAACAGACGGGAGTATTGAGGATGAGATTCATGAGGTTCGTTATCTTGTTCACACGATGTCAGAGATGAGGTGAGGCAGCAGGGCGAGGAGCGACACCACCTGACGTGTGTTGGTCTCAAGGAAATGTTTTTGTATCTTGTAAAATGGTAATGACTTGATTCAAGGAGGTTGGAAACGTTTGTGCCTCGTTTTATGAACAAACCCTTGTCAGTCGCTGTTCGAAATGTTGTCTTTTATCATCACAGTGAGTCTTTGTCTGTGTTGTTTCGTAACTTTAATCTTAATGAACCCTTCTCAGAGATGATGTTAATGCTTGTTTCTCATCGTGTTAGTGAAGCTTTGTCTGAGGTATTTCGAAACCTTTGTTTCATTTTAATGAATCATTGTCAGAGACGATCCGTAACATTCGTCTCGTATCTCCTTTGTGAGTTTCCCGCAATATAAGTCTTTGAGAATCCAATTTGTGTCGTAGCTTAAGTAAGCTAATTAAATGTGGTTCTTATTTAATTAGCGAGTGAAAAATCCAACGTATGATTTTTTGAGGATTTTTATTTTTTATTTTGTTTTCGTACCGAAGCTTCAGTGAACAAGATAGATACCATCTCAGGTATCCTAAAGGAAGAAAGTTTAGCTCACGATTATTGTAGAATCTATTTTTCTGTTGTAATTTGGGTGATCCCTGTTAGAGTCGTTCTCACCCCATCTGTTGGGGGATATATAACTTACGAAACTTTGAGAATCCAGCCGTGTACCTTAATTAAAGTGAACATGTTAAATGCATTATTCCTCCTCCATTGAGAAGTCTTTGAGAATCCATATTTGTGCCGAAACTAATTGGGTCAGCGCGACTCATTCTTCCATAGCCAGTTAGGGAGGACATTTTACCCTGAACCTTTGAGGATTTAGGCTTGTATTGAGGCCACGTTGATTTGAACCCCCACACACACCTCACCCCTCCACACGCACCTCACCCCTCCACACGCACCTCACCCGCACACTCACCTCACTCCCCACACACACCTCACCCCCATCACACGCACCTCACCCCCATCACACGCACCTCACTCCTCCACACACACCTCACCCCCACCTCACCCCCATCACACGCACCTCACCCCCTCACACGCACCTCACCCCCTCACACGCACCTCACCCCTCCACACGCACCTCACCCGCACACTCACCTCACCCCCTCACACGCACCTCACTCCTCCACACACACCTCACCCCCACACGTACCTCACCCCCACACGCACCTCATCCCCACACGCACCTCATCCCCACACGCACCTCATCCCCACACGCATTTCACTCCTCCATGCAGCTCACCCCCCACCCCCCACCCCCACGCACCTCACCCTCACACGCACCTCACCCCCTCACACACACACCTCACCCCCTCACACACACACACCTCACCCCCTCACACACACACCTCATCCCTCACACACACACCTCACCCCCACACGCACCTCACCCCCACATGCATTTTACTCCTACAGACAGCTCACACCCCACACGCACATCACCCCCACACGCACCTCACCTCACCCCCACACGCACCTCACATTCACCTCACCCCCACACACCACTCACCTCACACCCCACACACCACTCACCTCACCCCCCACACCACTCACCTCACACCCCACACACCACTCACCTCACCCCCCCACACTCCACTCACCTCACCCCCACACTCACCTCACCCCCACACTCACCTCACCCTAACGTACCCCCCCCCCCAGCTCACACTTAATGACATGATCGTCATCTTTACGGCTCTCTGATTGGTCTACGCTCGACTACTGTTCATTTGTTCACTCGATGCTGATTGGCCACCTTACCGTTGCTTGTTTTGCTTTTATGGCCCCATAAAGTGTTTGCTGAACGGTGGAGGAGTCGATCTGTTTACAGTGTTGAGGTGATGCAAACTGTTTAGTCGAATTGTTTGCGCCGGTGTATCAGCTTGTTTACACAGTGATGGATTGAGTTGTTTACACAGTGGTGGATCAACTAGATTACAGTGATGGTTCGACTTGTTTACACAGTGATGGGTCGACTTGTTTACACAGTGGTGGATCGACTAGTTTACACAGTGGTGGTCGACTTGTTTACACAGTGATGGATCGACTTGTTTGCACAGTGGTGGTCGATTAGTTTACACAGTGGTGGTCGATTAGTTTACACAGTGATGGTCGACTTGTTTACACAGTGATGGATCGACTAGTTTACACAGTGGTGGTCGACTAGTTTACACAGTGATGGGTCGACTAGTGGTGGTCGACTAGTTTACACAGTGGTCGACTAGTTTACACAGTGATGGGTCGACTAGTTTACACAGTGGTGGTCGACTAGTTTACACAGTGATGGGTCGACTAGTTTACACAGTGGTGGTCGACTAGTTTACACAGTGGTGGTCGACTAGTTTACATAGTGATGGGTCGACTTGTTTACACAGTGGTGGTCGACGAGTTTACACAGTGGTGGTAGACTTGTTTACATAGTGATGGGTCGACTAGTTTACACAGTGGTGGTCGACTAGTTTACACAGTGGTGGTAGACTTGTTTACACAGTGATGGGTCGACTAGTTTACACAGTGATGGGTCGATTTGTTGACACAGGTGAGTCAGGAAGGCCACTCCATTAATGAGCCGAGGGTAATAAAAGGTCTGTACTAACATGTGGTCACTTGACAAGGTAGTTAGTGTGTCGAACAAGGTAGTTAAGCTGTACTGTATGTGTGTTTGTGTTAGTGATTAAGCTGTGTGTGTGTGTGTGTGTGTGTGTGTGTGTTTTTCTCTCGAAGTAGTTAGGCCTAATGTGTATTTTATCTCAGAAGTTAATATCTATGTATGTATGTATGTTTGTATGTATGTATGTAATGTATGTATGTATGTATGTAAATGTGCGTGCGTGTGTGTACATGTGTGTATGTGTAAGTTAACTCGTGTACTTATCGTGTGACTGGCCACTAGGGACTGTTGTGACCAGGGCAGTGTGGGTTATGCTGGGTCATTACCACACCACTAAAACACTCGTAAAGTTCCCTGTGGCGTGACGATCTGGATGTTAATTGGGACGAGGGATCAATAAGGTAGTTTAATTGGCCCGTATCGATCCGGCGAGAGAAGAACTTGGGGGTGGTGGGGGGGGGGGGTAACTATACTGCAACGCTAGTTTAGGTTCATTAAGAGTTTAGATGGATGTAGGGAAGCGATAATGAGGTGTAATTGTGGAGAGAGAGAGAGAGAGAGAGAGAGAGAGAGATTCGGGGATATCATACCTAACTGACTAATACTGCATGGAGAATAGGTGATGGGCAGGGGGGATGGGGGGGTAAGGGGAATGGGTGTAATACTGGTTAAGGGTTTATTAAGGGTTCAGGTATAACACAAGAGAAGAGAAGAGAGAAAATGCATAAGACAAGATTTTCTTTTTTTTGGAACATTCACATTATACAACCCTTTTTTTTTATTTTTCTTTCGTAACAAGTCATCAGTGAACGCCTCCAGTTACGCTTAGTCTCGTTACAATTTAGTGGACATTAATTTTTCTCTCTCCTTGTAATTGGTGATAAAAAAAAAGGTAGAATTCCCGGTTGAATCTTTGTGCCATTATGTCATTTGTTTTTGTTTTCCGCCGCTGTTCTGTGTCGTAGTTTAAAGCATTGGGACGATCTAGAATAGACTCCCCTTCTTGTTCTTCTCTTTTTTCTGTCGTGTCTTACGTTTACCAGGACTGAAATGGGTTATGTGTTTCTAATCCCCAGTTCCCTGTTCCCAGTATAGTATCCCCAGTTCCCAGTATAGTATCTTAGTTCCCAGTTGAGTTCCCCCAGTTTCCTGTTCCCAGTATAGTATCCCCAGTTCCCAGTACAGTATCCCTAGTTCCCAGTTGAGTATCCCCAGTTTCCTGTTCCTAGTATAGTATCCCCAGTTCCCAGTACAGTAGCCCAGTTCCCAGTAGAGTATCTTAGTTCCCAGTTGAGTTCCCCCAGTTGCCTGTTCCCAATACAGTACCCCAGTTCCCAGTAGAGTACCCTCGGTTTCCAATAGAGTATCCCCAGCTTCCATGTAGAGTATCCCCAGCTCCCAGTACAGTACCCCAGTTCCCAGTACAGTACCCCAGTTCCCAGTAGAGTATCCCCCATTCCCAGAAGAGTATTCCTAGCTCCCAGTACAATACCCCCCCAGTTCCCTGTTCCCCAATAGAGTACCCCAAGCTCCCAGTACAGTATTCCCTTGAGATACCGGTAACCAGTAAGACGCAGGGAGGAGGAAGTGATCAAATGTAATCAAGATTATTAGTAGAACGTTTCCCCCCAAAAAATATATGTCAACAAATAAGAAATATCAAAAGGTCACCCAAGGCTTGTACAGTCTTAGGTAAACTCGAGGTAAATTTCAGGTAAGACAATTAGCGTATAATCTCAAGGTAAACTCCAGGTAAGATGGAGTATTTTACGCAGTTTACCATATATCATTGTTCTTTATAGGATTTGAATTAATTTGAATACCTTTTGCTATGTATATATATGTGTGTGTTTTATATATATGTTTTTAATTAGTGTGAAACAATAAACTAATAATGTGTTGTTGATTTAGGTAATTGTTGTTCTTCTTCCATTTTTTTTTAACTGATATGAACCATTAATTATAGCCTTTAATATTTTATGCCGTTGATATAAAGAGTTGGTTTAGGTTAGGTTAGGTTAGGTTAATTTAGGTCAGGTTAATTTATGGTAAGATAGATTAGGTTAAGTTAGTTCAGGTTATGGTAAGGTTAGGATGGTGATTATATTATTAAAGCCTGGTCATTCTTTCTCGTTGACTTTGTACATTGTGAAGTAGTTTATGAGTGATACAAGTTAGTGGAATATTTCTGGTGTGTGGTAACAGGCAGCTGGAGTTTAATAGTTAAAATGTTCAATAAATTTTATTCGGTTTACCAAGAGTTATCATCATCATCATCATCATTATTATTATCATTATTGCTTGAAGATGTGATGAGTCTTATTGTAGTCGCTGCATTGGCTCGTGACCTCGGTGCGGAGAGAGAGAGAGAGAGAGAGAGAGAGAGAGAGAGAATTAAAACATTGAAAGCTGTGTTTATTCCGTGTTCCTGATGAAAATTATAATACATATGCACACGCTGGTAATAGTAAGCTTCCTGACATTGATCGAGTTTGAGGATAGAAAACATTTAGATTGAATTAATTTATAAAGCATTGGCGTAACACCTGGCTCATGGTAAATACCTGACATTTAAACTAATTAATACCTGTTGGATACCTGTGACATTTTCATCGTTGTATTATTCTGGAGAAAAAGAATCTAAACACGGCATTTGATAGAATGATTTTGACTTAAAACAAAAACACAGATAAAGAAAATTGACATAATTAGTGTAAAGACAAGACAAGAGTTATGGCAGTGACCAGAGTTATGGCAGTGACCAGAGTTATGACAGTGACCAGAGTTATGACAGTGACCAGAGTTATGACAGTGACCAGAGTTATGGCAGTGACCAGAGTTATGACAGTGACCAGAGTTATGACAGTGATACAGTGAAGACATTGATAAAGTGAACTCAGTGACAAGAGTTATGACAGTGATAAAATTATGACAGTGATAAAGTGAAGACAATGACCAAAGTTATGACAGTGATAAAGTGAAGACAGTGACTAGAGTAATGTTAGTGACCAGAGTTATGACAGTGAAAAGAGCTATGACAGTGACCAGAGTTGTGACAGTTACAAAGATAGACAGACAGACAGACAGACAGACAGACAGACAGACAGACAGGCAGGCAGGCAGGCAGACAGACAGGCAGGCAGGCAGGCAGACAGACAGGCAGGCAGGCAGACAGACAGACAGACAGACAGACAGACAGACAGACAGACAGGCAGGCAGGCAGACAGACAGACAGACAGACAGACAGACATAAGAACATAAAAATGGAGGAAACTGCAGCGGGCTTATTGGCCCATACTGGACAATCCCGTTTACACCCAACCTCTATTGCTCATATGAGCATCCAACCTATGTTTGAAGCAATTCAGCGTATTCGAGTTAATGATGATATTTGGTAACTTGTTCCATTCATCCACTACTCTGTTTCCAAACCAGTGTTTACCTATTTCACGCCTAAATCTAAATTTGTCTAATTTAAAACCATTGTTACGAGTTCGCTCCTGGTTGGATAGTTTGAGTACCTTTGTAATGTCCCCTTTGTTTAGCCCTGCCTTCCACTTATACACCTCTATCAGGTCGCCCCTCGCTCTACGTCTCTCAAGGGAGTGCAAATTAAGATGCTTTAACCTGTCTCTATACTCAAGGTTCCTAATGCCCGGGATTAGTCTTGTCATTCTCCTCTGAATTCTTTCCAAGGATTCTATATCCATTCTGTAATACGGTGACCAGAACTGAACTGCGTAATCCAGGTGTGGTCTCACAAGAGCAAGATACAGTTTTAGGATGACCTCGCTAGTCTTGTAACTAACACTCTTTTGTATGAACCCAAGTACTTTATTAGCCTTGTTACGAGCAAAAACACATTGTTTACTTGGCTTAAGGTTCCTACTTATCATTACTCCTAAATCTCTCTCGCAGTCGGATTTCTCTATGGCATCGTTGTTCATCTGGTATCTGGTTTCCCTGTTTACATCTCCTATACTGAGTACTTTATATTTGTCGACGTTGAATTTCATCTGCCATTTTCTCAGACCATTCGAAAAATTTGTTTAGAGGCAGACAGACAGACAGACAGGCAGGCAGGCAGGCAGACAGACAGACAGGCAGGCAGACAGACAGACAGGCAGACAGACAGACAGACAGACAGACAGACAGGCAGGCAGACAGACAGACAGACAGACAGACAGACAGACAGACAGACTCCAAATAAATAAAATAAAATAAATAAATAATAATAATAATGTCCACAATCTACACACACCTGAACAGACTGCCGTGTGTGGGAAGCCTTGTGGACGGTGTGTGGGAGGGAAGCCTTGTGGACTGATGGGTGTGTGTGTTCGTCCCTGTTTTACCGTGTTGGAGGGAAACATTCATATGGACGCCAACAGTAGTAGTAGTAGTAGTAGTAGTAGTAGGAGTAGTTGTAGTAGTAGTAGTGGTATTGGTTTTTGTACGGTAATAATAATGATAATAATAATAATAATAATAATAATGTCACAAGTTAATGCAGTAATTTTTCTCATTATAATTAAAAGAAGAAATTGGTCAAAATAAGTATAATTGATAATGGAGTTTGGGCGTAATGAAGTAATCTACGAACCTGACAAATTTTAAATTAATTGGACCAAAATGGAAGGAGTGGTGATTAATTGTTAATTGTTTGGAAGAAGAAAGAATAAGAGGAGGACAAGATAAAGAAGATGAAGGAGGAGGATAAATAAGGAGAAAGGAAGAAGACAAAGTAGATGAAGAATGGAAGAACAGGATAAAGAAGAAGAAAATAAATGAAAACAAAAAGAAGACAACACAGGAAAAGGGAGGAAAATAAAACCAGAAGAAAACACTATTAAAAAACGAGAAAAAGAAAACGAAGAAAGACATAGAAAATATAAAGAAGAAAAAACAGTAAAAACAAAACGACAACAACAACTGCTATCTCAACACACACACACACACACACACACACACACACACACACTCACACACTCACTCACACACACACACACACGATGTATATAGACATTACCCTTGTCCTTTTAAGGGTTGAGAAGATTCTAAACTCACAGGGTCAAAGGTCACGGCAATTAGGAGGCCATTAAGAGAGTGTTTTGTTGGTATCGAATCATCCGTGGTGTACCTTTCCTTACCTGGTAAATGTGACGTGTACACCTGACCTTAACTGTTTTACGGTGGGCGGGTCAAGAAGTCTCTCTCTCTCTCTCTCTCTCCTCTCTCTCTCTCTCTCTCTCTCTCTCTCGTATGTGTATGTGTGTGATAGAGAGATAAAAAATGTTTTTTCCTGTTTGGTTACCTGACTAGTACAGTTGCGGAAATGTGTTCCTACGTCCCCTGTGGTAACCCGTGTCTCCAAACAGCCAACCTAAATGACCTATAGCTAACCAATCCACCAATCACGTCCGTCTTTACACGAACAATACCCTTCTATTCTTAAACAGTGATACTACTACTGTGACGTTGCTGTTTGGGACACAGGTTACTACAGGGGGCGTAGGAACTCATTTCGCAACTGTACCACCACACACCTCCACCAAACCACACACTACCATCACCACGACCAACCACACACCCCCTACCAACCCCCCCCCACCAACACCCCCCTACCAACACCCCCCCCTACCAACCCCCCCCCCAACCAACACCCCCCCTACCAACACCCCCTTCCCTTACCAGCACAGTACTCTACACAACATTACACAAACCTTTCCTCCAAACTTATATACCACTGATAATTCTTTTAGAACTCCGAGTTGTAATTGTGTTGTTATCAGGAGTAATTTAAGTTCTCTCGCCGTTGTTTCCTCTGATTGATCCATTATAAAGTTTCAATTAGTCTGACCCCTAAGTTGAGGAGATATTTTTCAGCGACGACTCCTAATTGAAATGATAAATTAAACCACAATATTTCCCTCCCTCTCCTCCCTCTCCTCTTACTCCTTCCCTCCATCTCCTCCCTCTCCTCTTACTCCTTCCCTCCCTCTCCTCCTACTCTCTCTCTCTCTCTCTCTCTCCTTCCCTCCCTTTCCTCCTACACCTTTCTTCTCCTCCCTCTCCTCCTGCTTTTACTCCTTCCCTCTCTTTCCCTCTCTCCTACTCCCTCTTCCTCCTACTCCTTGCCTCCCTCCCTCCCTCCTCCTACTCATTACATATCTCCTTCCCTCTCATCCTCCTCTTCCCTCTTTTCCTCCTCGTACTTCTTCCCCTCCTCCTCTTCTTCCTCCCGTTGCCATCAATTGTTATGAAACAGATCGTAGTAGATGATGATATAGCTTCACTTGTTTCGAACTTAGAAATGACAGAATAAAATATCAATAATTATAATAGACGATTCATTACTCAATATAAGACAGGGTGAAGGTGTTCGTGGCAGCAAGGAGGAAGAAACAATATATTTAATTCACTGCTTAAAAAAAAAGACAATGAGAAGTACTGAGTTAAATTTATCTTGTGTGGGAAAGTATTGATCAAGTCACTTGGGCAGTTCCTCGTGGCTTCATCAGCACATTCTTCCAGCTGGATAATCCTCCAATTGGTGGGGAGCTGAAAGGGGAAGGTTGGGGGGAGGACTAATCTTAGGATTGTGTGTAGAGCAGGAGGGGGAGGGGGGGTAGGGATGGAATGAACCTTGGATGGGGTAAGGGGGTGAGAGAAGGGGTTGGGGTAGATGCAGTGGAGTGAGAGGGAAGCTGGGGTGAGGGTGAGGGGAATTAGAAGTCTGGGGCGAGGGGATAGCGAGGCTGGAATTAGGGAAAAAGGGGAAACTTTGAAGGGGGTGAAAGGGGGGGCGATAGAGAATGGAGGGGTGAGGCAGAGGAGAGAGAGGGAGAAGGGGAGGGGGTGGAAGTGGGGAGTCTTCAATCACATGATAATGAGGCCGCCAATACCGCGGTTAATCCCACGTCGCTCTGAAAGGGAGGATGAAAGACGTCATCGTGGTGTCGAGTTTCTCTGTAAAAAAGAATAAAATAAAAAGAGAACCAAATTGAAGGTCTGTAATTATGGAGGACTGGTGGTGTGGTGTGGTGTGGTTTTCCGTCGTCCTCGTCTTCGTGTGTTGGACCTGCGGCGACTTTTTCGTCGTGTTTCTTCAGCTTAGTCTCGATCTCTGTCAACTATCGTCCCTCCATATTGACGGTTGGAATATTCTCCCGCTTGACATTGATTTTGGGGAATAATTTGCTGGTCTTAGGGCAGTGGTTGTCTTGATGTATGTGAGGTGATGGAGAGAGACCAAGGGAGAGATTTGAGTGATGGTGAGGGCAGCTGGGCTGGTCTGGGCTGCATCCCTCAACAATAGAGGTTCTTGGCCCGTTCCTGCTGGACCGTAAACAGGAAGGATTGGGACGAAGGACTCGCGGACTGAACTGCCTCACTGCTGCTGCTTGCGTCGTCGCTGCAGTTGTTAATGTTGCTGCAGCTGTTGTTGATCCTATTGCCCTCTTTAACGTGTATGTTGGAGCTGACGCACACTTTGCCGCTGCATCCAAATATTCCCTGAGCAATTTCTCCTCCCTGTCTTTTTTTTCCTCTCTTCCTCCTCCATTCTCATCTTTCCCCCCTTCTACACCATCTCCTCTCTTATCTTCATCCTAAACAGGCCTCGTCCACCTCACTAACCCTACCTCCCCCTCCCCCCTATGACCACCACGATGAGGCGTCTGATTGGTCCTCTCTTCACTTCTTGCCTATGTCATTATCCAATCGTTATCATCGTCACTGATAGCGGAGGATTTTACGGTCTCGTCTCCTTCTCTCTTTCTCATCGCCACTATTCATGTCTATTGTTTATCTACCTACTCCACTTCCACCTTTACCGCCTCTACTCTCGCATCCTCCACCCAAATCTCCTTCACCCCCTCTAGTAGTGGGGGAGGGGGGGGAGGGAAGAAGAGTGAAGGAGAGGGATTAGGGAGGAAGAAGAGAGGGGGTGTTTAGGAGTATGAGAAAGGGGAGAGGTTGGGGAGGAAGAGGGGGTATTGGGTAGAGAGGATGTAGGGGAGTGGGATAGGGAGGATGGGGAGGGAGAGAGAGGGGGTGAGCAGGGAAGGGAGAGAGAGGTAGGGCGGGTTGGGGAGAGAAAGGAATGGAGAAGAGGGAGGGAGAAGACCTTGTGTGGTGGGTCGTCTTCATCAGGACGGCTCATAATGCCTCCTTTGATCTCTTCTCCTGTTTTACTCTTCTTTTATCACACTTCCGCGTTCTTCCCTCCTCCTCCTCTTGTTTCTCCTTCCCCTTCTTCTCCGTCCGCTCTTAATAATATCACTCCTCTTCTTGCTTGTCTATCTCCCTCTTGTTCTTCCTCTTCCTCTCTCCTCCTTCGTCTTCTTCCTCCTTTTCCTCTTCCCGCTGCTCTTGCCTCCTCCTCGCCTCTTCAATTCGTATTTCTGGTAAAAAAAAAATCATCCAAAATCGTCTATCGGATAAAACTGTACCAAGAAATGCATTCCTCCTCCTCCCCACTCCTCTTCCTCCTCCCCACTCCTCCTCCTCCTCCTCCACATTGACCTCTGGCTCTCTTCATTCGTCTTGTCATCGTCAGTCATCATAAAGTCTTCACTTCTAAATCATTTTCTCTAGGTGTGTGTGTGTGTGTGTGTGTGTGTGTGTGTGTGTGTTAGTATATTTATTATTTTCATCCTCTTTGATTTAGGTTTATTTTCATGTATTTTCTTAAATATTTAATTAATTAATTTATTTATTTAATTATTTTATATTGTTGGTTACTGAATTAACTTTAGAGAGATGCAGGTTGGAATCCCCTGTAAGTGTCAGAGTTAATTACTTAAACATTCTACTTATCTATTTACAATTATTAGCATCTTAAATATAACGTGATATAAAGTATGTGTAAGTTTTCTTAGATTTTTTTTGTTGATAAGTAAACCAGGTTCACGTTTTCTGTTGAGGCAAAACTAACATTCCATTTTCTCTTTCAGGTAAGTTGATGTTGTTGAGTGTGACGTCAGACCCCCCCCCCCCCCACCCCCGGCCGTGGTGTGCAGACGACCTTGGACTAATGGTGAGTAAGATCTTCAAGTGTGAGTAAAGTATGGAGAATGTGACCCAGATTCTCCCGAGCATCTTACGATAAATTCCTTTTCTTTGATCACATTAGAGGTGAGAACTTCACCTAAGTTCCTCACTTGCACAGCGCTGCGTCGGAGTGTTTATCACAAATGCTCTCTCGTGTATACAAAGACGCGTACAATGTCTCCTTGTTTGCATAACTGTATACAAGAAGTGTTTGTGTGTATACGCACATGTACGAGTAAGCATTGTCTCGTCATATATATATATATATATATATATATATATACCGAAACATACCGAAGCAGTCAACATGAATTGAGTAATGGCATGTACTAACTGGACAATTTTGTAATTAAGAAGATTTTTAACCAGGTGAGAAGGTTGGGTCACCTTACCCTCTGACCTGACTACCGACCGTTGCCGTGCTTTTTAAAGATTATTAGGGTCATTACCTAATACCTGACCATTGTGGACCTGATCTCACCCTCCTCTGTATATATACACCTTGTTTTGTACTTCTCCTTAGTCTGTACTCGTCCCTGAAGATGTGAATTGAAAGCGCTTGGGAACTTCGTGGGTTTTTTTCCTTGTGGTTATTAGCATATACCTAGATCACGCGCACCTACAGTGATTTACTTGCATATATATATATATACAATCAACACCTCAACCCGCCAGGATTCGAACCCACGGCCCACAAGCCTATGACTGTGACCGGGGAACGCTAACCGCTGGACCACCAGGATGCTAAAAGCAGTCCTAGACTTTGTTATATTTCACACAAAGCCTGTTCAACGAGCTTATGGCGCCGTGAACCTCTAATGGGGACCACCCGCACCACTTAGGTGGTCAGAGTAACGTTTTACCAAATCCGGCTTCGAAACACGAGGATCCATATATATTTCATTAGCCCAATAAAGCACGCGGACTTCTACATACAATCAACAACTCTGACCACCTATATGGTGCGGGTGGTCCCCATTAGAGGTTCACGGCGCCATAAGCTCGTTGAACAGGCTTTGTGTGAAATATAACAAAGTCTAGGACTGCTTTTAGCATCCTGGTGGTCCAGCGGTTAGCGTTCCCCGGTCACAGTCATAGGCTTGTGGGCCGTGGGTTCGAATCCTGGCGGGTTGAGGTGTTGATTGTATGTAGAAGTCCGCGTGCTTTATTGGGCTAATGAAATATATATATATATATATATATATATATATATATATATATATATATTCATCTTCTATGCACATTACATACATTCATACAGTTTCTTTCATTATGTGTATGCATATAAAGTACATGTATGCATATACAGTGAATGTTACGACATGTCGTGTTCATACGTATGCATACGGTGTTTCCACCAGAGCAGCTGTGATTGCAACACGTATGTTATTCATCCGCGTAGTGCATTGTTGCAAACATGACAGCTGCAACCAAATGAACGTGTATCACCGGGAGGCTGAGGGGGGAGGGGGATGGTAGAGGCCGAGCCTGGGGGGGGGGGGGGTAGGGGGTCCATTCCTTTTAATTTTTATTTTCACAACAATTCAGATTTGTTTTTAGAGAGAAAACAAAAGATGACACAAAATATATATCAGTACACTCAGTGAAATATGGCCGGAAATGAATTACTAAAATATATAAATTCATTAGTTATTTATTACAGGGATCTTTTGTTTACTATTATTCATTTATTAATATATTTGTTTATTTTATGTTTTTGTTAATTATTTCTATTGATATGTGTCTTTTGTGTGTACTGGAACATTGTACAGATGGACAGTTGGTGGTTCTGTTGTTGGATGTGAAATAGCTCTCTCTCTCTCTCTCTCTCTCTCTCTCTCTCTCTCTCTCTCTCTCTCTCTCTCTCTCTCTCTCTATCACAGCGTGAGCTACCGCTGGATCATCCAGATGCTTAGTATTAAAACCTCTTCTGGAGGCTTTCTGCCTTCTCCATTTTGGGGCGACGTGAAGTGAGAGCTTGCATCTGACAAGTCGATGATTGGTGTCACAGTGGTCTGAGCCACGCATGGCACGGGTGATGAGGACATCTCGGCAATATCTTTCTCTGACAATGATGTAGTCAATGAGATGCCAGTGTTTGGATCGTGGGTACTGCCTTGAACTTGTCGGCCTGCCTATTCTAACAAGGTATTGGTGATAGTAAGGTTGTGTGCAGCACACTTGCTTAGGAGGAGTAGGCCGTTGGGATTACACTTGCCTAGTCCATTTCTCCCTATGGTTCCCCGCCAAATTTTAGTATCTCTGCCAACTCTGGCATTGAAGTCGCCAAGGAGTATAACCTCGTCTTCTCTGCGGATAGAGGTTAGCACTCTGTCGAGGTCAGCATAAAAGGCCTCTTTGATGTCATCCTCTGCATCCAGTGTTGGGGCATATGCACTGATGAAGAAGGCATGACGCGAGTGATTCAGTGGGACTCGAAGCGTCATGAGGCGCTCGTTGATCCCAATAGGCATTTCAGTTCACCTGTGTAGGATGTGTTGGCGGATGGCAAAGCCAACTCCATAAATGCGGTTTCTCTCCACAGCAGGCTTACCCTTCCAGAAGAAGGGGTACCCAGACCCCTGTTTTGTGAGTTGGCCCTCATCTGGGAGCCGGGACTCACTGATGGCTGCTAGGTCGATGTTGTACTTAGCCAGCTCTTTTGCCACAAGGGCAGTTCTTCTTTCAGGACACGCATTTGTGCCAGTATCCAGAAGGGTCCTGACATTCCATGCAGCGACCATAAGAGGTTGTATGGTTTGTTTTATTTGGATCTGTGATTTTGACTGTGTTTTCGACAGCGTAAGGATGACCTTAATGGGTGCGATTGCCCAGTCAGGTTTGGTTTTTAGGCAGGCTATGTTTAGGGCACTTTTTCTAGCCCCCTCCCCATGTGGGGTGAGTAGAGTGGCTCCTCGGAAGGGCTGCTCAGTCACACAGACAGGAATGGATTGCACTGCTGCCTAGATCCCAGTGCATAAACGACCGTCTTATCCGTGCCGCCCATGTGCAGAGTTGTGACTAGAGACTCCCGGCAGTCATATCTGCCTGTCCCCGTCGTCACTCGTCCGTCGCAATAGGACTTTTTGGGGGTATATTGCCTTCGTCCGCCGGTGTAGTCGTTTGGTTTCCATGGTGGTCACCTCTTCCGTCTACACCGCCGTCGGGGTCTTGTTGGAGCTCTGTAAGCATGTCTGCCTGATGCGGGGCTCCACCGCAGATTTTTCGTTCGGGGTTTACTCTCGTAGCTTTGTACCTGCCAAGGTTAATCCGCATGCCAGTGGACCTATGCGCCGTCCTTCTGGGGCCCACTGCTACTCCGAGATCCCCTGCTGATCTAGCCTGGGTTCACGAGGCACCCAGTTACCGTGTGTTGCCACGAGGAGGCACAGCAGGAGTCTTGTTGGTGAGGAGGCTGTGTACTGGCAGGGGAAGACTTATGCAAGTTGCTTTCCTGTTCGCTACGAGGGCTAGCCAGTGGCAGCAGCTGAAAGCGAGGGGGAGCAAGCAGTGCTTGCACCTTAACACTAACATAATGCTGCCACACTAGACGCATTTCACCACCCTGTGTGTGGCACACACACACACACACACACACATCCACACATCTTTGAAGGTGTCGACGCTCGTGTTGGTAAGTGAGGCACCAAGCACTGGCCAAGTGATTCATTATACACACTCAGAGACGAATAACAAGGTGTCTGATGATGGTGGTAGTGGTGATGATGATGGTAGTGATGATGGTGATGGTCGTGTAGAAAGGGTTCCTCTGTGTATGTGTTTGTGTTGGTGTGATTAATGAGGTTATCTGATTAATAGCACACCTGGTAAACACCAGATAAACGACAATTGAACACCTGGTAAACAGCAGGTAAACGTCCTGTAAACAAATCAGCTTCGATCGGTTTGATATGATTGGCAGGAAAGCCTACCTGAGCTGTGCGGGAATTGGTGGTGTTCCAGATACAGTGGAGAGGAGGAGGAGGAGAAGGTGGAAGCTATGGAAGAGGAAGAGGAACCGATGGAGGAAAAGAAGGAGGCGGCGATGGAGGAGGAAGAGGTGATGGAAGATGAATAGGAGGAGGGGGTGATAGAAGAGGAGGAGGCGATGGAAGAGGAGGCAGCGATGGAAGAAAAGAAGGAGGCGGCGATGAAGGAGGAAGAGGAGGAGGTGATAGAAGAGAAGGAGGAGGCGATGGAAGAGAAGGACGCGATAGAAGAGGAGGAGGTATGTGGTGGCTTTCTCACACACACGTTCTTGCTTCAGTCAGCCAAGGATGAAGAAGAACACTTGACAGCACTCCAGGCAAAGTCAAAGCGTGCTCAAAGGTTCTTAGAGAGAGAGAGAGAGAGAGAGAGAGAGAGAGAGAGAGAGAGACGCATATTCAGAATTTCTAAGACGGAAAGGGTCAAGGAAACTGAACTTAACATCCTATTTTAAAAAGTTCCTGAGACTGACATGTTCAGAGAAATTCAAGAAAGGTCGACTGAAGAATAACACCGAGAATACTTGAACACAGATGAACAGACTTGAGATCTCTTGAACACACCCAGGTAAAAGTTGAGGTCAATTCACGGAGGGTCGGTATAACGTCTTTTTAAATGCCACAGAAAAAGTTGAAGACGTGACAAAGAAACTTAAAAGAAAAAAAGAATTTAGCTCCCTTTCAGTAACTTAATTCAGGACACACACACACACACACACACACACACACACACACACACACACAGGGGCTATGTTGAGGTACAGTGGTTTAGTCATTTAAAATTAAGGTAAAGCACTTATGTACTGTACTAAACAGGTATATAAAGTATAAATAGCCTTAGTGCAGTCTGGTGAGTGATTGCAGTCAGTCAGTCGGTCGGTCAGTCAGTCAGTCGGTCGGTCAGCCAGTAAGTCAGTCAGTCAACCAGCTAGTCAGTCAGCCAGTCAGTGAGAAAGCCGAATCAGTCAAGATTGGTATTCATAGAGCTGCCTCATTCAGTTAAATATGAGCAGAGATGGGGACAAAAAAAATTAGTGAGTTGAGGTGAGGTAGGGTGAGGTGGCTCTACTGCACTTGTTACTTGAAGGCGGTGGTGGTAGAGAGAGAGAGACAGATAGACAGAGAGGATGAGAGATAAAATAGAGCGAGACAGAGTGATAGATAAAGATTGAGATAAATAAGGACGGAGAGTGAGAAAAATAGACAGACAGACAGACACAAAGGAGAGAGAGATAGAGAGAGTAGGCATGGGAGCTCTGGCCCGGAGCCTCTGGGTTCCTATCTACGGGGCCTCAGCCATTGTGTGGTGATGAGTCAAGGTTATCACCCTCGATTGGTCATTTCCCTGACTTGTTAATTGCCCATCAAGAGCCGTCAATAGAGACCGTCACTCACTGGATGCCGGCACCGGATATTAACTGTTACTTCTAGTTAAGGAGAGGAACTGAATCACAGCCTGTTATCCCTAGAAGTACCTTGTGCTGAATAGGGAAGTACTAGGATGGCCCCCCAAGAGATGACTAGTAGGATGGCCCCAAGAGATGACTAGTAGGATGGCCCCAAGAGATGATTGTACTAGGATGGCCCCAAGCGATGACTGTACTAGGATGGCCCCAAGCGATGACTGTACTAGGATGGCCCCAAGAGATGACTGTACTAGGATGGCCCCAAGAGATGACTGTACTAGGATGGCCCCAAGAGATGACTGTACTAGGATGGCCCCAAGAGATGACTGTACTAGGATGGCCCCAAGAGATGACTGTACTAGGATGACCCCAAGAGATGACTGTACTATGATGGCCCCAAGAGATGACTGTACTAGATTTCAAAGGACTCAGTTCACATATTAGTTAGTCCTTTTAGATCTCCTGCAACACTGAGTTAGAGGTCCTGCCATGGTCTCCTTTACCCTCGACAGTATAGGTCCGGGTGTTGGGGCTGTCAACGAAACATCCCTCGCTGGGGGGATAATAATAATAATAATAACGGTTTATTGAAAAAGTTCAACAGGCCAAAGGCTGTTAATATACTGTACATTAGACAGAAATGACTTATTGCATACAAAGACATGGGGTGGGTGGGTCGTTAACAGAAGCTTTCATAACTAAAATGAGAAGGAACATGAATTAAGCATGCAAATTATAGTTTACAGTTGATGGCCCGGGCTGGTCTCTTGCCTTCCTGTGCGAGTTCATGTAGGCCACGTCTTGCAGTAACTCGTCCGTAGATGTTGACATGGTGTGTGTGTGTGTGTTTTTGCAGGATATTCCACCTTGGGGGTTGCTTTGGAATATTTGGTACATCGTCCCTACACGTCTGCCTGTATAATGAGAGAGACTGACGGAGCTCCAGGGAATACAGTCAAGTCCCTCAGTAGTACGAGGTTCCCAGTGTGATCCACCGCGGGCCAAGTTGAAGGAATTGTGCTGAGGATGATGCCGCGGAGATCATTGTTTACGGGGCTCGTGGTGAAGATGACGTCAAATGAGTGCTATGATGCAGCGAAGAGGGGGACGGGGAGGGGGGAAGAAGGAAGAGGGGGGAGGAGGAGGCCAAGAAGATCCCTCTGAAATCTGTGAAGACGATGAGACAAGAGCGACAGTCACTCAGGGCAAGGATGATGACAGGATATTGAGGACGACACCTGGATATGCTCGAGTGTTGTATTTTCCACAGTATATAGGATGAGGGTTGAGATTGGACAGTCACTTAGCACCTGTCATAGTGATGGGGAGGGGGGGGGCGGTGTAGGAGGACCTTGACACAACCCTGCAGCAGCCATTTGGGGGGGGGGGGGAGGGGATGGCTGCCTCAGCACACCATGACAACCGCATACAACAGACTGACTTCCTCCTCCTCCTCCTCCTCCTTTTTGTATGCTGTAAGTCATCAACCAAGGTAAAGGTGGTGGTGTTGGAGTTGCCAGAGTGTATTACTGGTGGAGCGACACACACACACACACACACACACACACACACACACACACACAACACACACACACACACACACACACACACACACAGTCCTCGCTGATAAAATCGACCAACTGGTGAACAATAACCAATCTCTCGGAGAGGGGCACAAGGACCGCTTCTGGGAAATTGAACGACACCAGCGGTACAGTGGAAGTGTCGTCGAGGGCCGGGCACAAGTTCACAGATTATCTCCCTTGGAATTTGAGTTTACCATCATTGTTTTTCCCCTCCCTCTTGATCTCTTGCTTTGAGATAGTTGTCGAGAGAGAGAGAGAGAGAGAGAGAGAGAGTGTGTGTGTGAGTTCCCGTTAATGAGAGATAGGGAGAAGAAGAGATGCTGATGAGAAATAGTGAAGGGGTTGTTATTGGTGAGAAACAGGGAAGAGTCGTGGTTGATGTGATTCAGAGATCAATCAGGTGGACTCTCCGCAGTTCGTCAGTTCTTTAGTGCTATTGTGATTTTTCTTCTCAATCTTTATTTATTTGTCTATATGTTTATTCATCTGTCTTCTTATTTCTCTATTTATCTATCCATCACTTGGTGAAACATCGTTTCTCAGTGTCTAGCGGGATGGGTACGATGTTAAAGAAAAAATACGACAGAAAGTAAAAGTAA
The DNA here is from genome assembly GCA_958450375.1 of Homarus gammarus. Taxonomy (NCBI): domain Eukaryota; kingdom Metazoa; phylum Arthropoda; class Malacostraca; order Decapoda; family Nephropidae; genus Homarus; species Homarus gammarus. Next base: position 5,807,100 of record CAUDMG010001799.1, read on the forward strand.
GGGTTATGTTATATATAAACCACGTCATGAGTGTTGAGGATTCTGCTCTAAAATCTTTATCATTTTTTTATCCCTACTTAGGGTATTAGACCGCGTCCGTTTAAGCAAGGTGAAGAGGTAGTGCACTATTGACGTTATATTTCCCGATATCTTTGTGTAATAGCTTGAAAGGGGGGCAGGAAGGGGGAGGGACAGGTTGGTGAAGAAGCGGGAGGACAGCAGTAGGATAACTACCCGTCAGCAGCAGGACCTCAGCGTGAGCAGGTCCCGGAGTCTTATCTCCAGTAATGTAGTGTATCAAGTGCAGGCGGCTGCTGGCGGACTGTCACTGTCACGTCCCCACGGCAACAAGCACAAGCACAGCCACCTGGGAAACCTCACAAGTGTTGCTTGTCCGCTTGAACCTCGGAGGAAGTAGACGTGAGGGGCATAACACGAACGTTTGTCTGTCTGAACAGTAACCTATTTATTTGGTGACTTTTAACAATATATCGTCACCATCAGACCTAAAACATGAATTACAACAAGACAACAGCAATATTAAAAGCTCATATTGATAAATAAAACTAACTACTGTACGAAACAAAAATGCAAACATTGAACACTAAAACATTAAAGTATTAATTGCCTAAAATGAATAGAAATAACAATACATAACAAAATCACAAACAATAGCGGACGCCTGGAGGTGATATCAAAGATGAACACACAAACACACGTCACACACCAGCAGAACACTATATACCGGACCTGGCGCCCAAGGCTCCTCTATGCTCCTCTACTGTGTTTCTCACTGGTACTCAATCATTTTGTTTTATAATCTTCCTCAAGTTGGTGAATGAAATCTTAAATTTGTTACGATGGCACGTGATCATAGCGGGTAGTAGTGATGGTGGTGAAGCCTCGACCTTACATAATACACACTCCACACACTAGAGCGTAGAGGAACTGATAAAACTTGGACACTGACCCAGAATAATGCAACACGCTGCTTGAAAATGAAACAACTAAACGATTTTTATAGAATTAAAGCTAGAAAAACGAATAACTATTTTGATCTGATATACGATGACGTGGGCCTAAAAGCAGTGCTTACGCCTCCACCAGCCTCTCAAACACAGCAGTCACTCCTTCCACAAGTATCTGGAATTAATAAGTTCCTTGCGGGAATAACAGCACGTCTCCTTGTAAGTAAAACTGCCCCCCTGTACTTCCACGAGATAGATTCAGAAAATTAAACAGTCCACACAAACTGCCTCTGATTTGTGGGTTTCTCACAGTGACAGCGAAAATTACCTTAATCCTGGCCGTCTTGTGACACGCGGACTGCCTCCTGCGTAGGCTGGTGAAGGAAATGGATTTTTTTTTAATAATCCTCAAATTGACAGCAGAAATGACTTGGCCACCCCCGCGTTCGTGATTTGTTGTGTTAGCGACCGTGTG
>CAUDMG010001799.1:5813542-5831042 GCA_958450375.1 Homarus gammarus
GGAGAGTTCCTAGAAACTGGGAAAACGGTGCTGGTACATGTTCATCTACAGGCTCAGCTCAGATACAATACAGGTATATATATATATATATATATATATATATATATATATATATATATATATATATATATATATATATATATATATATATAGAGGTGTAGATACGGTTTTTGACACCATATATAAATGGTCCTGAATTAACGTAATGGGTTCAGACATACAGAACCCCTCCCTGGTCAAGAGTCTTGTTCCCGCCAAGTACAAAAACTTGAGCTACACATCGACCACCACAGTCGGACTCCTAAACCATTGGCCAAATCTTAATTCCCTTGGAAACCTGCAAGATTGGCGCAGCTTCCAATATCGGCCAAACTTGCGCCATTGGCATCGCATCCAATATTGGTAAAACTTGTGCCTCAAATTTCGTAATACTAAGCCGTGTTGAATAGGCTGGTGGTGGTTGGGGGGGGGGGGGTGGAAGCTGAGCTGGGCGCCTCGTACCACAACCAACGGCCAGCCCAGAGGACAACATGCTTTCGGCGGGTTTTTGTTTTCAAGCCAGCCAACATCCGCGTGTTCTTGAGAGGGGGCTTGGCGTGCGCTGATTGGCTCTTTATCTGTCATGACGTCAGCTGGTGTTTATCTTTGCGACTAAGTTTAGGCTAATTTTAGTTTCCTTTAGGGTACTTTAGTTGGATTAAGTGGTATTTTCTATAGGTATGTATTGACAGAATGTATTAGATTACAGGTTGATTTTGTAGTTTACGTGAGAGGAAGAGAGAAGTGGGAGGGACATAGAGTGGGACTTCGTGGTGAGAAAGGACCAATCAGCGGACGTCACAGTGAGAAAGGACCAATCAAGTCACGCCATTATGAGAAAGAACCAATCCGGGGACGTCATGGCGAGAAAGGACCAATCCGGGGACGTCATGGTGGGAAAGGACCAATCAGGGCACGTCATCTCCGCAAATGCGTGGATTTTGCTACATAGCGGCCGGCCTCCAGGTTTATGAGGTTCGTCTCCACCCCACTTTACCGCGCCTCCCGACCCTCCTGCAGTCATAGCACGGCTCATATTGCTGAGTCAACAAACTAGACACTGGTGTTCTCCGACTAACAATGTTGTCAGTGACGCCTACGTGACCTGGAGGCTGGTCAGGGAGAGAGAGAGAGAGAGAGAGAGAGAGAGAGAGGAGTTATTTTTAAGGTAACCGTAATTAGCGTCTACCTGACCTGAAATCTGCCTGAAGTTGGTGAGTTCATGCAACGTTGGCTTAAAACTTGATCTGAAACTTACCTGGAGAACGTTCACCGCAACTGACAATGACGACTATAGCACTTGGAGGGTTACCTGGGAAGTAAATTTTGTAGGTACATTTAGTGTACAGTATGCGTGACCTGATGGTTAGGGTAAAGGGTTCACTACAGGTAACACGTTAACAGGGACTCCAATAAGACCTGGAAGTTACCTGGAGAATGTTCATATTAGGTAATACTAATTAGTGTTTACATTACCTTGAGAGGGTTCTGGTCGGGATTAATTTACTGCTAATCTGTTTGTTGTTGCGTTTTCCTCCTCTCTTGTGTAGTTGCCAGAAAAAAACACACCAACCATAGCAGATGAGGATCAAGCTGTTATGGATCCCCTCTCACATAGGCATTAGTGAACATGATTGGGTTGATGCCTCAGCTAACCTCGCGTCCAACAATAACAATGTTGAGTACAATCCAGGACTGTTAAACAAAACCTTAAACACCACAGCAGATCAGTGAACCCAAACACCCCACAGGTGAATCACCAACACAGCTCGGCCATCTGCCCAGTGCAATGAAACATCTCTCTCTCTCTCTCTCTCTATTCACAGCAGCCCTCTCCCTTCTCTGTACCCTCCTTCTCTTTTCCTCTCTTCCCCTCTACAAACACACAAACACTACCTCACATCTCCCCCTCTCTTTCTAATTTCCCTTCCCCCTCTCTCTCTCTCTCTCTCTCTAATTAACCCTCCCATATTCTCCGTCCCCCACACCTACTCTCTCTCTCTCTCTCTCTCTCTCTCCCCCCCCTTTTCTCTCCCACTTCCTCTCTCTCACACATATATTCTCCCTCCTTTACACCTCCTTTCTCTCTCCCCCACTTTTCGTCCCTCACACACACACACACACACACACGTAGGCGGGTCAAAGGCAGTGTTCGGACGGGAGTTTCAGGCAGCCTCTTATAGAACCACGACGGGAGGGGAGATGGGAGGGTTGTGGTGGGGGAAATGAGAGTGTTTGGTGGGGGAGAGGCGGGACGGTGATGGGAAGGTCATGGTGAGAGAGGAGGTGATGGGATAGGGCTCACTCTCATAGGGGGAATGGGGGTGCGTGATGAGGGAAAAGGGGGGTTTGTCTGATGAAGGGAAAGCAGAGAAAGGGTGATAATGGTGAAGAGGAAATGGATAATGGAGAGAATAAATATTGTGTCCTTTCCTTCATCTTTACTTATTCGTCTTGTTCCTCATCATCACATTCTCTTCGTAACAATAATTATGTAATTCTATATATCTTCCTGACTTTAGTTTATACATTAAATAAAATCTGATTAAAAATGGAAAAAATAATACTCGACATCTGATTATGATTAATGAACCGGAAAAAAAGATATTACGGATTATAGTGATGATCAAAACTACACAGCGTTTACCTTTGTTCCCTCCCTCACCCTTCCTTTCCATAATTAATTCCCCTCCTTGTCCTTCCCCTCCTTTCTCCCTTCCTGTTTACTCCCTCCCTCCCTCCCTCCCTCCCTCTCTTCCACCCTCCCTTCCTCCCCTTTCTCTCCCTTCCTTTCCCCTGTTTCTTCCTCTCCCTCTCTCTTCCCCATTCCTCTCTTTCCCACTCTCCCCCGATTATTCAGTCTTTAGCCCTTACCCTACCCTACCCTATCGTATCCTACCCTACCCTACCCTACCCTATCGTATCCTACCCTACCCTACCCTACATTAATTTTTCCACCCTCCTTCTCTCCCAACCATCCCCCTCTCCTCCATTCTTTATCCCTCCCTCCCTCCCTCCCTCCCTCACATTGATATATGATATATTTAACAACACAATACATCCAGTTGTTACCATGACGTCATCTAGGGTTCCAGAGTCATGCTTGATTCACAAAGACTCGTACGTTATATTTTTATTACCCTTAACTCACTACATATACACTAAGATTTGTCTTCACTGGCGCTGAGATTACTTCCTTACTCGTCACTGTTGTAATTTGTTATGTTTTTTTCAATTTTTTTCTTTGTAATTGGATTCAGTTTTCGTGTACGTAGTTTTAAAGAGTAAATACTGATCTGAGATAGGTGGTGGGAGGAGTGAGAGAGGAGCTAGGTGTTGGGAGGAGTGAGAGAGGAGCTAGGTGTTGGGAGGAGTGAGAGAGGAAGCTAGGTGTTGGGAGGAGTGAGAGAGGAGCTAGGTGTTGGGAGGAGTGAGAGAGGAGCTAGGTGTTGGGAGGAGTGAGAGAGGAAGCTAGGTGTTGGGAGGAGTGAGAGAGGAGCTAGGTGTTGGGAGGAGTGAGAGAGGAAGCTAGGTGTTGGGAGGAGTGAGAGAGGAGCTAGGTGTTGGGAAGAGTGAGAGAGGAGCTAGGTGTTGGGAGGAGTGAGAGAGGAGCTAGGTGTTGGGAGGAGTGAGAGAGGAGCTAGGTGTTGGGAGGAGTGAGAGAGGAAGCTAGGTGTTGGGAGGAGTGAGAGAGGAGCTAGGTGTTGGGAGGAGTGAGAGAGGAAGCTAGGTGTTGGGAGGAGTGAGAGAGGAGCTAGGTGTTGGGAGGAGTGAGAGAGGAGCTAGGTGTTGGGAGGAGTGAGAGAGGAGCTAGGTGTTGGGAAGAGTGAGAGAGGAGCTAGGTGTTGGGAGGAGTGAGAGAGGAAGCTAGGTGTTGGGAGGAGTGAGAGAGGAAGCTAGGTGTTGGGAGGAGTGAGAGAGGAGCTAGGTGTTGGGAGGAGTGAGAGAGGAGCTAGGTGTTGGGAGGAGTGAGAGAGGAGCTAGGTGTTGGGAGGAGTGAGAGAGGAGCTAGGTGTTGGGAGGAGTGAGAGAGGAGCTAGGTGTTGGGAGGAGTGAGAGAGGAAGCTAGGTGTTGGGAGGAGTGAGAGAGGAGCTAGGTGTTGGGAGGAGTGAGAGAGGAGCTAGGTGTTGGGAGGAGTGAGAGAGGAGCTAGGTGTTGGGAGGAGTGAGAGAGGAGCTAGGTGGTGGGAGGAGTGAGAGAGGAGCTAGGTGTTGGGAGGAGTGAGAGAGGAGCTAGGTGTTGGGAGGAGTGAGAGAGGAGCTAGGTGTTGGGAGGAGTGAGAGAGGAGCTAGGTGTTGGGAGGAGTGAGAGAGGAGCTAGGTGTTGGGAGGAGTGAGAGAGGAGCTAGGTGTTGGGAGGAGTGAGAGACGAGACGTTAGGTGAGGGGAAGAAGTATTAGTGTGTGCTAGTTTGAGAATGCGATGTATGACTGGCAATGGTGGTGGTGGGTATTTTATGGACATCAATTCAATTTCATTTTCAACAGTTTATTCCATATTATTTGAACCGGAATCCAAGTGCTGTCACTAGGTACCCCTGTACAATGTTACCAGAAGCATGTGGCAGGAATGTCAAGTACATATAAATTAAATACTGTAATACAGAGGGGCTTACTAAAGCCTAAGGATTAGGAAGGAAGGAAGGATATTCCTTCCAAATAGCATCAATATTATTAATAAAATATCTGGCCAGCATATAGGTGATAACCATCGTGCTTTCGTCAGCAGGTCGCGGAGTGGTGGTCCAGCAGGTGTCACGGAAGCGTTGTGTGTGGGAACATCTCAGGATGTAATCATCGTAATGGATGAGTGTGCGGCTGTTTGCTCTCTTGCATAATACACAAGCACGTTGCTCGGGGGAGGTGGGGATGCCAATTTCCCAAGCAAAATCGTACCCGATGATGAGTCGAGCAGCAATCACGCCCCTCCTCACCGACCCTTTCCCATACACATACAAGAAGTCGGGGAGTTTACGGAGGGCATCGTACCGGGTGAGCGGGGAGTCCAGAGGAATGGCTGCTTCCCGAGCCTTTGTTTGTGGCGAATTTGTGTTCTAAGTTGTCGATTATGCACATCTGGGAGTGTATAGCTTGTGTGTGTGTGCTCTCTCTCTCTCTCTCTCTCTCTCTCTCTCTCTCTCTCTCTCTCTCTCTCTCTCTCTCTCTCAAGTTACGGCCGAATTATGTTCCTCGAAGGTTACATAATCCAATGAGGCCTTCCTTCGCCCCACCTCTCTTCGCCTTCCTTCACCCCTCCCTCCCATGAGCCCTTCCTTCGCCCCACCTCTCTTCGCCTTCCTTCACCCCCCTCCCTCCCATGAGCCCTTCCTTCGCCCCACCTCTCTTGGCCTTCCTTCGCCCCACCTCTCTTCGCCTTCCTTCACCCCCCCCTCCCATGAGCCCTTCCTTCGCCCCACCTCTCTTCGCCTTCCTTCACCCCTCCCTCCCATGAGCCCTTCCTCCTCCCCACCTCTCTTCGCCTTCCTTCACCCCCCTCCCTCCCTCCCATGAGCCCTTCCTTCGCCCCACCTCTCTTCGCCCTGTTTTACATCGTTCTTACCTACCTAAGAATAAAACAACTTTTACAACCCAGGAACATACTTCGTCTTAATTACCACAACACCACTGCCACACTACGCTACTATCATCCTCACCATCACCCCCACTACACCACACCACCATCACCCCCATTACACCACACTACCATCACCCCCATTACACCACACTACCATCACCCCCATTACACCACACCACCATCACCCCCATTACACCACACCACCATCACCCCCATTACACCACACCACCATCACCCCCATTATACCACACCACCATCACCCCCATTACACCACACCCCCATCACCACACTACACCACATCCCCATCACCACACTACACCACACCCCACCACACTACACCACACCCCACTGTCCCTCAGACGACACTACCCAAAGCAGTCTCATGAACCTCCACCAAAATAAGCTCGAGTTTCTCCCTCATCTCTTATACAGTCGACCATACCGATGAATAAAGCAACATTTTTTACAACTGGAGGCTCGCCATTGTCTTAACCATCAGCGCCACCACAGTACTGTCGTAATAACCAAAGATGGCAGAGTTTACGGCCGGTGTCAACGCCCAGTATCCTCCTCCTCCGCCACTTACACCGAGAATTATCCGCCCACAACACAAAAACATTTTCGTCTCAGGCTCAGCGAAAGAAACAAAAAAAAAAAAAAAACCTGGGCGCTCCTAAAACAGTGATGACAAGTCTTACACTGTGGCGGGCGTCCACACTGCTGCCCGCCGCTCATCTCACACTACCTCCTCTTATGACTACTAAAATATTGTTAAACACTGTCTTAACATCACCCTATAGTTCCTCGTTAATCCGGGAACGAGTGGCGGGATGGTCGTGTGGATGATGGTCGTGGATGATGGTCGTGGATGATGGCCCGGGATATATATTAACATCCTCTTAAACACCGACTGATTGTCCTCCCGTTAACGCCTGGATTATAATCTCCTTTTTATTTAGTTTCCGAACAACATTAACGTCTGAGCTAGTACGTGTTTCTGTCCTAACCACAACAACAGGTATACTATGTTTGTGTAGTGTCGTGGTTGTGTCTGTGTAGTGTCGTGGTTGTGTCTGTAGTGTCGTGGTTGTGTCTGTGTAGTGTCGTGGGTGTGTCTGTGTAGTGTCGTGGTTGTCTGTGTAGTGTCGGTTGTGTCTGTAGTGTCTGGTTGTGTCTGTGTAGTGTCGTGGTTGTGTCTCTGTAGTGTCGTGGTTGTGTATGTAGTGTCGTGGTTGTGTTTGTAGTGTCGTGGTTGTGTCTCTGTAGTGTCGTGGTTGTGTATGTAGTGTCGTGGTTGTGTTTGTAGTTTCGTGGTTGTGTTAAACTAGAAGCTTATGGAGTGATTATGATGAACACTAAGAAATATAGTTTGTGGAGGGAGGCTGCTTGTGTTTTTGGTGGTGGTGGTGATGGTGATGGTGGTGATGATGGTGTTGATGAAGATGGTGTTGATGAAAATGGTAGTGGTGGTGTTGGTTGTGGTAGCTGTGTTGGTGGTGATGGTGGTAACGATAGTGATGTTGATTGTGGTGATGATGGTGTTGATGAAGATGGTGTTGATGAAAATGGTAGTGGTGGTGTTGGTTGTGGTAGATTTGGTGGTGTTTGTGGTGGTGATAGTGTTGGTGATGGTAGTGTTGGAGACAACATCTTGTCCACTTGTTTACAGAATGTCACTCATGGGTCATAAACATCAGGTAAAACAGATGATGTAAAAAATCTGAAATCTGTTGTAAAAATCTGAAATCGGATGTAAAAAAATAACTGTAAATTGGGATGGACTTGATGTAGGGTGGTGAGGAGGAAGGGAGGGGAGGGGTAATCATGTGTAACAGCACCATTTGTATTATATAAACATTTACCCAAATGTATAATACCAAATTATTCACCAAGTTATTCAACTGTGCCTCAGCTGTTGATGTTATGCATGACTGAGGTTGCAGTTCTTTCGGGGAGCGAGCGAGGGCAGGCTGAGGTCAGCTCATGTTAGCACAACAAGATAACCTAACCTAACCAAACCCAAATTAAATTAAACTAACCCAACTCCGCCAGGTAGCATTAGGTTGCTTGATCTACAGGTGTCTAATCTTCAGCTGCCCCGAAACATGGTTGTATACGACGTGTGATCTCCCTGTTGTGTTCCTAAGAGTAACTACAGACAGTGAGTGTTTTACGATGAGTGGGTCAGGGTGTAATGTCTTATGTCGGGGTGTGAGAAAGTTTATCCATATACCTCGAGGCCAGGTGGGAGTCTGACGAGGCCAGGGGGAGTGTTACAAGACCAGGGGGAGTACCACGAGGCCAGGGGGAATGTCACAAGACCAAGGGGAGTGTTGCAAGTCCAGGGGGAGTGTCACAAGACCAGGGGAAGTGTCACACGACCAGGGAGAGTGTCACGAGGCCAGGTGGGAGTCTCACGAGGCCAGGGGGAGTGTCACAAGACCAGGGGGAGTGTTACAAGACCAGGGGGAGTGTCACAAGACCGGGGGGAGTGTCACAAGACCAGGGGGAGTGTCACAAGACCAGGGAGAGGGTCACAAGACCAGGGGGAGTGTTACAAGACCAGGGGGAGTGTCACAAGACCAGGGGGAGTGTTACAAGACCAGAGGGAGTATGACAAGACCAGGGAGAGTGTCACCAAGACCAGGGGGAGACTCCCGAGGCCAGGGGGAGTGTCACGAGGCCAGGGGAAGTACCACGAGGCCAGGAGGAGTCAAGTGGCCAGGGGAGTGTCACGAGGCCAGGGGAGTGTCACGAGGCCAGGGGAGTGTCACGAGGCCAGGGGGAGTCACGTGGCCAGGGGGAGTCACGAGGCCAGGTGGAGTTTCACGGTTGAGGTGTGGATCTGGCAGATGTGTCCTGCTTGTAATGCAAATGTGCCCGTCCGTGTACACTGATATATAGCTCAAGGAGGGTGAGAGGGGGTGTGGGGGGTCAAGGGGTGAGAGGGGGCGTGGGGGGGTCAAGGGGTGAGAGGGATCAGGGTGAATGGTGGAAGTGATAGAGGGAGTGGGGATACGCCCGTACCCCCTCTCCCGAGAACGCTTAACTTTACTCCCTACCTCCTCCGGCCTCTCCTCACCCCTCCTCACCTATACCTGCCACGCTCCGTCTGTGTGTGTGTGTGTGTGTGTGTGTGTGTGTTATACTATTGTCAATGTTTATTTATTTATTCTTCTATTATTGTTTTTTTTTTTAATCTGCGTTGGTTTCTTATTCGATTTTTGTTTTTATTTATTAAACTATTGGATTTTCTTTGTTTATTTATTTATTCCGCCCTAGCTGAAAGTTTATTAGCGCCTTTGGTTAGAAATAATAGCCATGACGTAGCAATAATAGCGTACGACGTATCAGTAATAGCGCCAGGCGTAGTAATATTAGCGCCCGGCGTAGTGGTGTTTCGGGCAGTATTGTTCACCCAGGGACCGAAGTCATAAAAAAGGTAGAGTGAGGGTGTTGACGATGGCCAAGTTTTACCCACAAAGAACTTAATCGTCGATCCCTCATCCCCCCGAGTAAATATGGGGAGTGGGGAGGAGAGGTAAAAATGGAGGGAGAGAGTGGAAAAGAGAAGAGGGGGAATGGAAAAGAGTGGAGGAGAGGGAAAATTGAGAAGAATGGAGGGGTGTGGAGGAAAGGGGGGGGATATGGAGAAGAATGGAGGAAAGGAGACGGAAATGGGGATGAATGAAGGGAGAGAGTGGAGGAGAGGTGGAAATGAAGAAGAATGAAGGGGTGTGAAGGAAAGAAGAGGGACAATTAGAGAAGGGAAGTGCAAGAGTGGAGGAGAGGAGAGGGAAAAATGGAGAAGAGAGGGACAGTGGAGTGGATGTAACGTTGAAGGGGAGTGAGAGAGTGGAGTGGGCATAAGGAGGGGGGAAGAGTGGAAGAGAGAGAAAAATGGAGTGGGTGTATGAGAGAGTAGGTATAGGGGATGGAGGGTGAGAGGTGGGAGGTAGGAGTGAAGAATAAGGGAGGAGGGGGAGACAGAGAAGAGAAGAGAAGGGGGGATTTAGCAGGGAGCGGCGGATGGCAGGGAGACAAGGGTTGACAGGGGGGGGCGGGGGAGGAAAAGAGTGTGGCAGGGGGACGGAAGAGAGAGTGGCAGAGGGACGGAAGGGGTATTAGGCAATAGAACGTTATCGGCGCAGGTCATTGTTGACTCCTAAACCTGGATCCATTGTGTGTTGGTGAGAGGGAGGGAGGGAAGGGGAGGTGGGAAGAGCGAAAGAGAAAGAGGAAGTGGGAAGGAGAAGAAGGTGAGGAGAGAAGGATTGTTGGAGGAAAGTATGGGTGAGAGAGAGAGAGAAAAAAGGGAACCTGAGAGAAAAAGTGGGGAGGAGATGAGTTGAGGTGAGAGAGAGAGAGGGAAAGGGAGGAAAAGAATGAAGGGGAAGGAGACCTGAGGAAAAGGGGGGGAAATCAGAGGTGTGAATAAAAGAGGAGATAGGGAGGCAGGAAGATGGAGAGGCATGAGGGTGAGGAGCAGACAGACAGTGTGAGGGAATGGATGGAGAGGAGAGGAATCAATGATAAAATCGTAGAAGGAAAAAGACAAAGAATGAGAGAAGAAAACAATGGTTACGTAAAGAGATTAATAAAACAATAATACGAGTAATGCTGCTGCTGCTACTACTACTACTACTTCTTTTTTTTAACGTGGCCTCCAGCCTCCCCCAATAGCCACACCTTCGCCGCCCTTTTATTACCTTAATATTAAATATCCTAATACATGAGTAGCTATCCTAGCTGTGTTGAATTAGTTGAGCCGCAGATCTATGCGGCATTCAGTGACTGTTGCCTCATAGTCAATATCTGCAACTGTTGTCGGCTTTGGGGCCGATGCTCTCGTTCCCCTGAGGCAGAGCAAAGCCGACCTAAGGAGAGAGAAGGACAGTCGACATCTCATCCAGGTTGTAACATAACTTCTGGGCGGAGGTGCAATCCGAACATAAGCAGCAGCTTCTGTTCAGATAGCACCTCCGCGAGTCTGACGTAGAAGCATCTTGCACTTGGTCCCATCCCACCAGAGGTTGTGAACACTAGAGAAGTGAAGCTGCCTTGATCAACGTTCTGAATTCTCTCCCCGTATGCCCTTATCTTGTCGTTCTCGTTCCTCCTGTGTGCAGCATCGAGAGCTAAGTTACGGTGACATGCGGCCATGGGATAAAAAGTCCTGATGTCGAAGAAAGCTCGCTGTCCCTGCATCTAGAATTCTCGAGTACTGACGTCAACACGGGCTTAGTTGGATGTGTTTGAAGTCCTATGTTGGAAATTCTCACCGTTCAGTGGAAGGAGGGTCGGTTCTACCCTGACATCACGACAGATTTCCTTCAACATATTTGCTGTGAGATCCCTTACTTCGTCATGCCTCGTGCATATGAAGCCCCCTTTCTTGCACACCATGGCGTGATCGACGTCATAGGAAGTGCCACACACGCATTGTGAGGGCAAACCTTCTACTGGCCTACTGTACCTTAGAGCATTGGCATCTGTAAATTCTTATTTATTGAGACTGAAACCATTTGCCCTTATCGGAAACATAGTTAACCAACATAGTTAACCAGTTTGAGGCTCCCACCTCCTGCGCTATAGCTACTTTTTTTTTTTCAAATTCTCTGGTACTTGCAGCAACAGTTGCTGCAACTTATCACTTTAGCTGTGCTGTCGTTCTGTAGTAATGGACCTTCGAATCTTGTTTACTTCACTGGTATCCACCTCTTCTGTTGCGTTCTGAGCTAGTATGTGGTCCGTGAGGGCTGCCGTGAGCTTAACTGAGTTTTGATGTTCGGTGGCAGCAATATCCTCTGGATTCGTCAATCCCATTCCTCCCAATTTCGGTGGTAGTGCCAGGAGTGATCTTTCTGCTGGGGTTAAGTGAGGGTGTTTCACTAATTTAGGAATGAAGTTGACGCTGATGGCTTCTTCCAGAGGGTGGAGGAGGGGTCCGATATCAGGGATAGTGCGCATCAGGTAGGTCCAGCGATGCTTGACTCCATGGGTGAATGCCGCAAAAGCCGCATGTGGCTCTGTGTTAGCAATCTCAGACAGAGCTTGGATTTTCCTTACCCACTCATTCACCTTTCCCGTTACTACTCAGTCTTGAAGTCCGTCATGCCGATTACTGCGCCTAGGTGTCTTTGGCCAGCCTTTGTTATTTTGACCTCACTTCCACCGAACACCTCCATTGTCCGTTCATAATGTTCTGGCTTCACAATGAGGAAGGACTTGCTGGCGTTTGGGTGGTACCCTATTTGTGGGCCTCGTGATGTTACCAGGTCCCACCACTTTTTGATGTCCTCCACTTTTCTGCTCCTGTAAGGTCATCAGCGTACGCCACTTGCTTGACCTCAGTTGTTTCAAATTTTATTGTGTGTTGGAGCACGGATAGGCCTATTGCGCACATTGCCATTGCAGCAGGGTCCCCCTGCGTTGTTCTCTCGGTTGACTGTATGATGGCATCACCTCTTAGAGCCTTGTTGTTTACTATATAGAGGTCTGGTGGATTCCTATAGGAGTTTTCAACATACATTGCAAAGCTTGGACACTTGATCTTGATATTGTGCTGTGCGGCCTTGCGGTTAAGTATGTTGAATGCGTTTGAAGCGTCCACCAGGAGAACGGCCTCACAATCACGCTGCTCAAATATCGTTCTCATGGCGTGAATGGCCGCCTCCCCACCAGCCTGGTGGCCAGCACAAACTTGCAGGTTCCCTGCTGTTGCCCTGTCATCATCCTTTACCACCTCCATTATGCATTTTCCGATGATCCTCCTCAGCACTTCCTCCACCCCTATAGGCCTACATCTTGGATCCTTAGCCAGGGGAATGAGGCGGCAAGCCGTCAGAGCATGGAGGTGTTGGCAGCACGAGGATGCCAGATTTCTTGCAAGAACAGCAATGGCAGTGCAGAGATCACTTGCTACGGGGCCAAACTTGTTAGTACAGCTAGTACTACTACTACTAATAATAATAATAATCTTGGTTGTCATCGAGAATAACTAATGTGTTTACGTAAGTTTAGACAAAGACAAACTGGGGGAATGTTTTTTTTTGGTGGGGGGGGGGGTGGGTTGGTCTGTGGTTGGGAATTATTGTAATTAAAGTCCCGCGTAATTTTGGGTAATGTCATTAAGTTTTACATTAGGAGGAGTGGAGATGAGTGTAGCGGCACTTCACTAATTCCAGGACTCTGTCTCGCCCGGCTGAGAGAGAGAGAGAGAGAGGGAGAGTTGTTTCGCCTGTTTGTAATTCTTGAGTTCTTCCTATCTATGATTAGAGAGTTTGTTGCATCCCTCTCTCACGCACACACACACACACACACACACTTTCTCTTCCTCCTTGTCGTTCCCTTCACCCTTCCCCATGCCATCTCTTTATTCTTTATAAAGGTTATCTTCTTACTTAACTTTTACATATCTATTTCATCAACTTCATCCACGAGTAACCGAAGTCTTAAACAATATATACCAGCAAAGTTCACCTGTACTTAAACATGTAAATAGACAAAATACACAAGTGTTTGTTTTGGTTGGTGGTGAAAAGGAAAATAAATGCACCACTTAACGATCAGACACCCCAGTTTATTTCACCTGATGATTGGACATCCTAACCTAACCTAACCAAATCTAACCTAACCTAACCTAACCCCGGGTAGCGTTAGGGTTTGTAATTATCAGGTTAAATATGTTATGATGTTTAATCTATAGGTGGTCCAAAATAGAAGAGTAAAGTTTTAGACCTTTAGTGTTAGGTTAGGTTAGGTTAGCTTAAAGATGGTTAATTATCATGTGATATAAGCGGGGTGGGGTGGGGGGGGTAGTGTAATCATCAGGTGATCCAAAAGACAAGAGTGAAGCATTAGGCGTGTAGTGTTCCAGGTAGTAAAGATACGGGTACCGGGAAGGTGTAAGTCTTATCAGTGCTTGTGAAGGATACTTTTACCTGCTGGCTGAGGAGGTGTTGAGGGGTGATGGGGGTGTTAATAAGGGCGTCAGGTGTATGTGTGTGTGAGAGGGAGAGAGAGGGGACCCAGGCGTTAAAAAACCATAACAAGAAAAGAAGAAAAAAAATACGACCATCGTCCGTGTTAAGTTGGTTGAAAATCCTTAATTAGACAACAGTTAAGAAAAAGAATCTGATCCACGTAGGAATGTAACCTGGCAGTGAGTTAGTGAGGTAGTTAGTAAGTTATTTAGTGAGTTAGTGAGTGGCTGAGACGCCTCCTACCTCTCCCCTTATCGACCCCCCTCCTCTTCCCCCCGGGGCAAAAACAAAAAAAGATATTGGACTTTGGGAAGAATTAGGAACCAAATTACTGATTAAAGAAAAGTTGGAAAGAATGTCGGGAGGTGTAGTTAGGGGCCAAAGTGTTTCATTAAGGAATTGCTAAGACTTGGCTATAAACTCTTGAAGAGGATGGGATTGATAGAGAAAATGGAGGGAGTTCAAGACCAAGGGCGAAGACTACGGGAGTAATTAAGCACTGGTTGAAAATAAAATGGAGGAATGAAGAGGGGGAGAAGGCAGGGTTGAGGAGAAAACGAGGGTGAAGGTAAAATAAAAAGGAAAATAGATTAAGGAGAGAGCTGTAAAGAAAGCGAGGTTAAAGTAAAAGAAAACGAAGGAAGGAGAGGAGATTAGACAGAAAATGAAGATGGGGTTAAGAAAGGAATGTTGAAATGAAAACGAAGGAGAGGTATAAGGAAAACGATGTAGGAGTCGAGATTAAAACGAAGAGGCGGAAGTTAGAATAAAGTGACTGCATTGTAAAGAATAATAAAGATTCTAAAAAACAAACCGAACCAAAACAAACACGGGTGAGATGGTGTATGATATGAAAGAAAACAAAGGATATTTGAAAAGTAAACAGAAGAAAGATGTTGAGAAGAAAGTGAAGGATGGGAGACGAAAAGAAAACAATGTAGTAATCCACCAAACTACCTTTTACGGAGGTACTGATGAATTAGTGAATATATAATTAGCTTATGGCAGAAGAGTGGTCAGCGGGGCAAAAGGGGTGTGACTCAGGTGTTAATGAGGGGGTTTGGAAGTTAATTAATGAGTGGTAAAGGTGTTACAGACTAATTAAAGTGATAACGAGTGGTGGTTAACGGAGAGTGGAGGGAGATGTAGATGATGGTGGGTGGTTATGGAGTTAGTTGGTTGTGTGATAAGTAATGAGAAGGAGGTGAAAGAGGGCTTATAGGTGGGACAGTGTATATACTGTATACCGCACATTCCTCCGTACAGTAAGGAAGCATCGTGGGCGACACTGCACTTCCCCAACTTGTAATGTTAGGTACCCATTTACAGCGGGATCGAATCAGTGACCCTTAGGACAAGAGGCGAGTACAGGTTGTTAGATTAAAGTTTAAAACGCGCATGGACACATGCACACTAAAACCTGGATGGTAGTTGGGTAGCATGAAATTAAAATCGCCAAGTAATGGAAAATAGTCGCCCATTTGGCTGCAGAAATCACCAATACACTTAAGTAATTGTTGAAGACAGTATAGTCATCACCAGATACTGTAGGATGGTAATAGCCAAACACTATATGGTCATCACCAAGAGAAGCATGGATGTAATCACCAAAAAGAAGAAGGACAGTACTGTAGACACCAGGTAACATTGGTGATGACATTAATTCACGATCAGGGGGGGGGGGGGGGCTGCTTACACGACCTAAATCTGATCGGCAATCGCCTCACAAATTCTGGGCGGAAAATACCTCAATCTGAATGTAAATAACCAAAATTTGGACGTAAATGTACCCAAATGTTGACGGACAGTGCTAAAAAAAAAATCTGAGTGAAAATCGCGATGTTGGGTTCTGGTAGGTTAGGTTCAAGGAATTTCATACCTGGAGGGGAGAATTTAGCCAATATAAAACTCAGCAAAATACAAATAGACAAGTAAGCATCTCTCCCTTCGGGTATTTTCTTTCCCCTGAACTATTTGTGGTATTTAAGGCATTTTAATATAGATTCAGAGGCGAGGCGGGCGAGGGAGTGCATATGGCCCTCCTCACCTCGCAGCTGAATTCGAGAGTCCTGCGGTCGACCGTTTAGCGAGGCACCCCGAGTCGACCCACCTGCAGAATGGATACTTCATTTTGCAGTTAGGGAAGCGTGTCATGCCCATCCTCACTATTCATGTTATTAGGTTTAGTTCAGGTTTATGTTTTATTTTTTCCAGGAGGTGTTGTTAGGTATGACGTGCGACTGTCTGTTGACTAAGAGCTTCTGTTGTCTCAGGGTCAGGCCAATAGGAGGAAGCTAAGTTGATAGAAGAAGGAATAAGAACAGGTATAGGTCCAGGTATAGTGGAACAATAGTGCAGGGACAGGTGTTCAGAAACAACAGCCTAGGTACAGTTACAGATACAGGTATACATATACATTATACATGGCAAACATTACAACAGTACTACACGACACTGTGAACTGCAGTGGTACCATGTAAAAAGTATTGGCCAACATTATCTTGCTCACACAGGTACAGTACGAGATACAGGTACAGAGACGTCATTAAGGTAACTCTATTGTACCGTTGTTCAGGTGGTCGTTTACACAAGATAAATAAAAGGTACAGTAGGGTACATGTTAACTATCGTTCACAATGGTAAATGTTTAACATTTTCTCAGCGTTGAATGTTTGAGTAAAACCTTTGGGTGTTTTTATAATAAAAAAAATCAGAAAAGAGAAATGAGAAAAAATCATGTAGTTTTAATCCCGTACTGTATTGATAAAAAAAAAGGCACAGTAACTTTTAAACTTGGACATTTATTGCAAAAAGGAAAACGAAAATAAAGTTGATTTAAATTTCTCCGGCAATTATTAAAAAAAAAGATAAATATTTCAATCTTTTTCCTATATATTATTCCTAAAAGAATATTAATGAACTGCTCTTAGATATTCATTAACAAAAAAAAAAAACGCGTTGAAATATTTATTAAAAAAAATAAATAAATATAACTCATTGAATTAAAGTTCCCGGATATAAATTAGTTTGTTCTATATTCATTAAACAAAACAATGATGTAACAGTCTCATATTTAATTAGAAAAAATGACAAAGTCTCTCATTTGATTATTAAAAGGAAAGCATCTGTTTAAGCCTCTGAGGAATGAATCTGATAATTGGTCTTAAGAAAACATTGATGTAGACGCCCAGGTAATTTATTCCTTCACCGAGGTATTGTGAGCAGCTTCAGCATGGGATGAGGGAAATAAACAGTGTGTAGTGTAGGATAAAACAATCACCTGCACAACAGCCCCCCCCAGCTTATTTTGCCTTGAGATTAACAACCCTGAACTAACCTAACCTAACCTAATCTAATATTAACCTAACCTAACCTAACCTAACCTACGCCTCCCTAGGTAGCGGTAGTGTGTTTAATCATCAGGTGAAAATAAGCTGGAGGTTAAAGTTTAGGTGGCGGTGGTGACCCGAAAACGTACACACACACACACACACACACATACATACATACATACATACATACATACATACATGGCCGGGTGGGCGGGTAAAAGGCTAAGAGGAATTTAGTCACAATTTCGGGGTCCGGAGTGTAATATCCTATTTTCTGAAACGGAATTTGCAATATTTTTGGAAACGGAAAAATCATCGGCTTTATTGGTTGTGGGCAGCCCAGCAATTAGAGGCTTCACATTTGCTTTGTTGTAAGTCTGTGGTATTGTGTGTGTGTGTGTGTGTGTGTGTGTGTGTGTCGGAGGGAGGGGAATGTTTGTGTTTAGGCAAAATAGCTACGACGACTGCCCTCTTCCCTTTTCCCGTCCCTTTCCCCCTTCCCCTGCCCCTTTCCCCTGCCCCTCCTTTTCCCCCTTTTCGCTCCCCTCCCACCTCCCTCCCCTTCTTTTA